>APFE030765771.1:104992-146518 GCA_000404065.3 Pinus taeda
TTTCTAATTTAAAGAAAGATAGAGATGAATTGCAGCAGGTGGTTTTCACCCACATTGGGTTTCCACCTTATATCTGGTGTTCTTGTGTGTGATTATCTTTCTGCTCTATTTTACTGTCTCTGGTTACTGGTTATTTGATGTTGCATCTCAGATTAACCAACATCATATGAAAGTTTAAGTAAATTAAAAGTTTGCTCTGTGTACGCTGGTTTACCTCTGAATAGTTGCGTATATACGCGGGTTGAATTAACTAAAGTAGCGTATACAATTTGGTTTTGAAAAGGATTATTTGACTCGATAATACTGATTCACCCCCCCTCTCAGTATTATTTCCAACACAAGTACCACTAACTTTGTGACATGGTACAGAGGAGAGGGATAAGGCTCAAGTACATCTCCACAGATGAGCAAACTATTGATGTTTTGATGAATTCATTGCCCATAAGAATTTCATATGCTTAGAAGACAAATTGAGGCTTATAGAGATTACCCCTCTCGTTGAGAGGGAGTGTTGATTTGATACCATCATGGATGGAAATTCTCCCGATGGGGAGAATGGTCCAAGAGGCCCAGAGTGCTCACCAGGTAGGGTTGAGTGAGTGCCTCTCAAAGGAGGCCCAATTACTCACCATGAAGGGTTGAGTAAGGTTTGGACCTGATCACACAAAAGGAAAGGGTGTAGTAGGATATGTCATTATTTGGACTTGATCAAACACCAAGAAGAGTGTAGTGAGGTATTAAACTCGATCACACAGCAGGAATGGGTATAGTGAGGTTCTTTAACATCTAGACCTGATCACCAACTAGGGAATGTTGAGTGATATATTTCCCTAGAGTGCTCACCAAGAAGGTTGAGTGAGCATTTTCTAGTTGAGATCTGATCACTTTGGCCTAGTGAGAGACCCTGGGATTTGAGGACAAGTCACTCTTGAGGAGTGAGTCCCGATAGTTTGGTGTCACCACATATATGGCCACTAGAATATGTTGATGGTAGATGATGATGTTGATGATGACTTGATATAAACTTTTCCTTAGAGAAATTTGTTAACATTTATGATAGTCATTATGAATAAATCCCTAGTTAAGAGGGAGTTTTGAATTTTGTGACTATGGTTAGTCTTCATGATGTACATTTGGTCAGTTTATGTATTTATATTGATTATTGTAAAGCATATTTAGATGCTAGAGTTAAAAGAAAATATATTTTGATTCAAAGTCCCATCACGATTTTTAAAAGAAGAAAAATTGATTTTTGAAATTGAAATATTTGGCTCCAAGTTTGTCAAGTCATCCTCCCTCCAAATCAATTCGACCTAGGGCAAAGGACACACCCATTCTACCTTGAAGATCACTATATAAAGGCAACTCGACCTTATTCTTCCTCCATCAATTCTCACTTCCTCAAGAAAACATTTACTCGAAATCTCAACAAATTTCAAGAAGGATAAGGAGAATGAAAAAGAAGATGAATTGCATCTCTTTCTCTCTCTCAAGTTCGCACATGTCGATAGTTTCTCTCTCTTCTAGTTGTAGAATTTCTGGGCAGTTTCAAAATTTTGGGAAATTGTAGTGGTCAAAATTCTAGGGTTACTGGTAGTTGCAAGAGTGTCACAATTCTGGTTCAAATTAAGCAGAGTGAAATTTTGGATCAAACTGGGAGGCTTGACTTGGAAAGGTTAACTAGGTTTGACCATAGGTCTAGGTGTGTCTCTTATTGAACAAAATAATTTATCGATTGAAAAGGTTATTGGATTTTTCCCCTTGGTGGGTTTTCCCAAGGTAAATATTGTCTTCTCTCTATGCATTGTGATCTCTATTGTTCTTTTATGGTTGAATTTCTGAAGTACAATTGTTGAATGATATATTGGGATAATTCAAAAGAATATCAATATCAAAGGTAATTATAAGTGTTTCAAAAATAGTGTGCTAGTCTATATTGCACTTAGAAAATCAACAACATTGACTAGTTAGAGTATTTTCTCATGATGAGGATGTCGATAAGGTATTTTTGTAACATGATTTTCCTTAATCATGCTTGTATTTTTTATTTTTGGTATATGAACTTCTCACGTACTGTTGTTGTTGGGTTCCTTCTTGAATCTTCACTTCAAATTTTCATCATTTACACTGCAACATCTAAGTATGCTTTGACTTTAATTGGATTAGCATAGTTGTGAGTTGTGAGGTTAATGAGATCTATATATGTTCCCTTCTCCACAATGTCAATTTTTTTCCTAAAGACTTTGATGCTTTCTATCTAGATAAGTTGTTTTATTAAGTTTTTTAATGATTGTTTATCATTCTTAAGATTCTTGATTTGAGTGAGTAGATTTTAATTATGATTTTTAAAACATGAAATTTTTTCATCTTTTGATTTTCTAGGTTTTGTATTTAATATGTTGATACTCAGGTTTCTCATTTTTTAATCTTCTAATTTCTTTCAACAAATTTGATTAAGACTCTTCAAGATCGAATTTTCTTCATCTTGTTCCGATATGCTTTTATTGAATTTCTTCTCGATATCTTATTTTTCTTATTCTAATTTTTGCTTCATAGCATTGAAATTATTGACTTGTACAAGTAATTTCTGGCTATGATCTTTTAAGCTAGAAATTTCCTCATTTTTATACTTGATAACTTCATTGAATTCTTTTTGCATCTTTTATATTAAATTTTGATTTTCTTGAATAATCACTTTTGATATATCTTTTAGGGATTTTGTGTTGAAAAGTGTAACTAGGTTAAGTTTTCATAATTTGTATTATTATGTATATTATGTAAAAAGAAGAAAAATAAAATTTTTATTGTTTTTAAAAAACATGGGTTTCATGGACAAGAATTATTATTTTATTAGATAAGCATGTTCTTCATGCTTCTAGAATTTATTGAGTCAAAAATCAAAGTCCTATTTAGAACTATTGTAAAGAAAAAGGGAAAAAAAAAATCAAATTTAATTTGGTTCAAAATTTCCTCTAGATGCCAAGTCATCCCTACCCAAGAAGAAATGTTTATTAGAACCTCTCTCCACAAATATAAATAAAAGATGAAGTGAGCTCATTTTGGACACACGGTTTGCTTGATCTGATTTGATATTTCGTAGAAGGAAGTAATGCCAAAGTATGAAGTTGAAAAAAGGTTTCTCTTGAATTCAATATGTGGAAGTTCTGCCTTATCATATCTCTTGTTAAAGATTTGTTTCTAGTCTCTTGTTCTTGATGAATTTATTGTGCGAAAGGAGCGTTTGATTTGGCATCTAGAAGGTTGGATTCTTTGTGATCATGGGTCTTGGATATCTCATTTTGATCTGATTCTATAAGAGGAAATTTTTTCTGAATTTTCCCTTGGGAGGGTTTTTCCATGACTTAGAGCCTATATCTTGTATTCCTTATGTTCTTATGATATTTATGTTTTATACTTCTGAAAGAAAGAGAAATCTGATTTAATTTTCAAACCCCCTGATTTCTTAACATAGTATCAGAGCGAAGGTTTGATGTAGGAGGTCATAAGATCATACTTTGTTCAAATTCATATTAAAGGATCTTTCTCACTTTAAATTTTATTAAACAAATTTATGTGACTTTTGGTGGACAAAACGAAATTCTGAGCACACTCTTGTAGATCGTAATGCCCCTATGGCATGGAAAATATATGTGGATCGTCTCTTTTATTGGAGGTTCGCTTTTATTTTCAGTGGTTCACTTTGGCTCTCTTTACCTATATCTGGATCGCAAATTTACAGTGGACCTCTATTTCTTATGACAACTTCGCATGGCATCAATCTGTGATTTGGTTTGTATGGCAATAGATCTATGATTTGAGAGACATCACAATTGTACAGAGGCATCTCTCAGATTCAATGGCATCGCATTTGTAATTACAGTATCCCATAATACTATTGTGGATCGCACACCATGTCTCGCTTCTTTTTAGTTTGGACCTATTCACATATGGTTCGTATAGTGATGTAAATTTCTCGCATGCAGTGTTCATGGATCGCTACTTCGGTGGCATGATATATTCTATAATATAATATTTGCTCTAAAATTGGGATCCTTACTTCTTTGTAGCACGTAATAACCACCTATGACATCGTTCATATATTCAGTGGCATCGTAGCATCGAATTGTATTGGCATGAAATTAAATTTCAATGGCTCATTCCATTGACATCACATTTTCGTGGCTTATGATATATCACTATGACTATGTATTGTGAAATTCATAACCATAAAGGCATCGTGATTCTTACCTCGATATACACAAACTGGCTCACAATAATATATGGAGGCACGCATATTAATCGTATTTCTTAACAGTGGCATCGATCATGGCATTTATATGTATTGTGATAGTTATGGTTCATTTTATATATCTCTGTGGTTACAATAGTTCGCACTTTTGGTGGCTCACTATCTTACGGTTATAGTGACGTAATTATACAAATTTGTGACACATATTCCTTTGAGATGGCTCTCATTACAATATCATGGCTTTTCTATACGATTGCTTGGCATCGCACGCTATGACTAGATTATTATTGGCACGTTATTACACTATGATCTGTTACATAATAATTCGATACTCAGTGGCAGAACATGGTGAGATCAAAAGTATAGCAATTATGTATCAAAGATATCGCAGTTATTCGTTATTGGGGATAGACCGGTACAATGACATCGTTTAGCATCTACAATGGGTATATCTATATTATGACATTGTGTGGTATTATCTATGTATGGCTCATTTATATACTCAGCTTACACTATGGGATCACTTTTTTTTATGGTTTTGTTGACTCGACCTGTCAACATTCATGAATTTTCCTGGTACAAAGTTACAACTAGACTTCACACCATTTGGTGTAGGAATCCTATCTGGTACGATGGCCCAATTGCCATTATCTTAAATATATGCCTTAGATCTTGCTTTTTAGCATATGAAAGTGGTTTACTTTGTCTACGAACAGTGAGTTCTTTGTGCCTAGTGAGTACTTAATGTCTCTTGTGTCAAGGTTCTTTCATTGCAGAAGGAGAAGGTGAGAGTGAGTCTCAAGTTGAAATGGAATAGTCCCAACTTTGTTAGAGACACACAACATAGTAGGACATGTGCAACTTCCAGCGGAGTAGTCCACACGGATGCGGCAATCACAAAACATAAGGTGAACAGATAGCATGTACAACACCTAGAGGAATAGTCCACATGAGTGCAACGGTCATGATAACAAGTTTTACAAAAATGAATCTGTTGAGTGTCCGGCAGAATAGTCCACACAAGTAAGACAGCGTTAACAACTGATACAACACATTTCCAATAGCATATGTACTAGAACAACTGAAATAGTTCAACTCTCTTAATACAAGTTAAAGCAACGTGCATTACAAGTGTCCAAAAAATATTCTTACAACGTATACAATACATGTACATTATCATTGAGGGTTGAGACTGGCAGCTCAGTGAGGTCCAGCTAGTAAAGGATGGTCTAGTCGAAAGATCATTGGCAAAATGACTAACTGTGTGAACGAGTGAACTAGTGCATGCATGACCTTGCGAACACACACTCAACATGACTTGATTACAAGACATCCGAACCAACAAGACAATATATGCTCAGTGTGACTGACTGCGGGGTTGTCTAATGATGAAAGTGACAAGTGTGACACTTCAAATAAACCGTCGAATGACCATGATGACACTTGCGCGATAGTGCTTACAACATCGTGTGTGAGTGTGATAGATGCTTACATAGTTAAAACAACTCAAACACAAATCTTCATTATCACCATAACAAGGTCGTGAGCATGACATAGCAATCAACATGCCGAAGATGACAGTTGGTCAAACGAGTGAAAGGAAAGCATGACATGTAGAGGAAACACGTGAAATGGGTTATTGTGTTTGCGCACATGCATGTTACTAAGGACAAGATGATATGACAATGACAAGAAGTCTTACAAGCCCAACTAAGAGGTGTACTTCGAAAGGTGTTCTTTACTTACCGTACTTACTCTCGAGATGATCATGCAAATGACAGAGTTTGCATGCAGTCCTGATATTTTCCATTACTCAGTCTCTTGGTCCTTCTCCTCAACTCCTTAGGAGTGATCTCAGCATGTCACATTTTCTTGTAGTCCCTAGGCGGTGGTTCAGTGCAGTTTCAGCAAGAAGTGACTACTGTCGAAATGAGTCCCTGGGAGGCCTATTTGTGCAGTTTCTGCATGCAAGACCGACAAGACAACTTGGATAACTCTGTGCAGTTTTGAGGCTCAGGACACTGCTGCGAGATGGGGGTCTTGGGAGGATACTTCTGTGCAGTTTCTGAATGCAGAGCAGCTGGATTGCTCTGTGCATTTCTAAAGAGTAGAGTTTGATATCTAACTGCTATGCGCATTTATGGAGAGCAGTGTTGGTTGGGTCTCTGCGGGTTGTGGGGTTTTAACAGGCAAGGGAGGAAGTTTGATGGTTGCAAAAGCAAAGTGCAAATTTCTGAAAAACTAAATGAGGCTAGGTTGCTTGGTAAATGTATAATTGTGAGATCAGTGACACAAAGGTAAACAGTGATAGGACTCGGTTGTGATCACACACAGACACTTAGTGACACAACGTAGACCATCCAGAATGTATAAGACATACTTTTCTCAATGCAACAACCTTCATGACAAGAGTGCGTGAAGTGAGTGTGAAAAATTTCTCTGTGATGACAACCACTCATATGCACGCAATTCCCTTGAAGCAAAACAACATTCCCTTTGCATGACAAATAATAGCCCCTATGCCAAAAGATGACACATGTTGCGTAAAGATGAGAACACAGACAACTCTTAAGATCAAGAAGAGGAGCTTGAAATCATCATCTTACCAACAAGTGACCAAGGATGATCAATCGTAGGATCCAAGGTAGGCTCTGAAATTGGCATGCGAGCCAAAATCTTGGAGGGTGGTTGTAGCCGCTAGAACAGGTCTATGGTTCGCAGACTACTACACTACAATGGAATTGAAGACATGTGATTCATCACTTACATTAGCTTTTCATTTACAATGAAATGAACTTATAAGAATGATTATGGAAAATATTATTGATGTAGCAGTAATCTTAACAATGATCTTTGTGATGGACTATGATGTATAACAACCATAAGATGTGTTGGATGTCATCAAAACTCTAAAAATGAAACCAAGAATTTGAAGTACTTTTGTGATGGACTGTGAAGTATGTATAACAACCATAAGATAGGTTGGATGTCATCAAAACTCTGAAAAGGAAACCAAGAATTTGAAGTACTTAGAGAATTACATCTAAATTTTGATGAAGCTCATTTCCATTTTATAAATATGAGTAATTGTCACTTACTCCATTAATGAGGCCGACTTGAAAGGAATAATTTGAAAATTTGAGTTACCTTGTTTGAAGAAGGGATCAAAACTATGAATACCGAGATCTTGGAAGATTGTGACATAGGACTTTTCTAAAATATCTATGCATATCATACCCTATCTTGATGAACAATGAATTGAGGCACCTGTGTTGAAAGATATGCATTTTTTCAAGGATGGTTGGACCTGAAAAAGAAGAGATAAGGTAAAAGTTGTAGAGGTATGTATAATTGTTGTGTACATTTCATAAAGGGTTAAAATTTTGATGAAGATTAGGTCTTGTAATCATGCATAGGAATATCATTAGGGTTTTGTAGGATGCTAGTATAATTTTGCAATAGATGACTAGTCTTGATGACTATGAAGTTTCTAAGGTTTACATTGAACTTACAATTCATTTTGTGACAAATTTTAAAGACCTTAGAAATCTAGGGTTTTGCAACTAACTTTCTTGTGTGGTTATGGAACTCTAAAAATTTTAAGTGATGGGTCATGACATCTAGGGCTTGTAAACCCTAGCAAAGTATGGAATAAGAAGAGAAAACCTAAAAATAGAAACCCTAATTGATTGTTTCTACTATGAAAGGAAAAGAAACCTAGTTCTTTAGAATGACAGGTATTATATCATGATGATGTAAAGAAAATATTTTATGAAAAGAGGTCCAAGATTAAGATGGATTCAACCTTCCTCTAGAAATAAGTCAAGGCAAGTTCTATCTAAATCTTGACTTAGCCAATAAAATACTTGAAGGAATGTGGCATAGCATGAAGATTGTAAAGGAAGGACGAATGAAGGACTGACAAATGGCAAGAATATTACTAACCTCAGATGGAAAGAGAAATTTGTAAAGACCCTGATGATTGCAATATTGAAGCCTGTTGATTGAATACAGTTTGGCTCCCTAGAAGGAACTATTGCAGAAGTATGTGAAAAAGATGGCAACTGATTGATTCAATTTAAAATTACATGGATTGAGTGAACAACACTTATAATGGCCTCGAAGAGCTTGAGGGAAAATTTGATATTTAGAAATTTGATTGAAGAATATAAGGTAGAACTCTAATTACAAAGAAGGCATGTGCTAACAGTTGTAAGGAAGCTCAGCTCGTTGAAGATGATTGATGAAACTATATGATGACAAAGTTGCATGAATATTGTAAAAGATCCAGAAAGGTTGAAGTTTGATATGGTGTGATACTACTAGGAGTCGAGAAACCCTATCACAAAGATAAATATGAAATATCAAAGCTTGGGAATGATATGATGATGTGAGAATAAAGGAGCCTTGTAACTACTACTTGAAGATCTCCACAACAGAACATGTACCTAATGAACGAGACAAAATAAATCTTATGGTTAAGTCTCGCTGGTTGAGAGGGAGAAACGATTATATTCCTATTCTAGAAAGAATGATAAAGGACACCATATTCTCCATGTGGCATGCACTAGACCAAGACTAACAGTCAAAAGTCATAGTGAAGGCGTGGCTAGGAAGAATGGAGGATTGGATAAGTATCTGGGACCAATACTCCTTATAAATTTTGAATCCAAGATAGGAAGTAGTCTCGTGGACCAACACTCTCTAAGGATTGGATGGGGTGTCCAAGATAAGAGTGGTTGAAGAGGATATTCTTTGAGGATAGGTCATCCAAGACAAGAATAATCCTAAGAGGACATACCTGGTGAACTTACGGATGGGGTATATGCCTTGTGAGACAATGATGATGGTGCCTATAGTCATTGTCTTCCAGCATTGTTCTCTATTCTAGTGGAGAGATAGAGCTTGTCAGTGAATGCCTTTCTATATTGACAATGTTGGTCATAATGATGATGTTTAAGATGGCTTATCAATCTGACTCTTCTTAAGAGAATATTTCAATTTAAGAGTATCCTTGTACTTTTTTGTGTAATTATAAATACCTCCCTAGTTAAGAGGAATTGTTCGAAAAGGGTAAATAGGTTCGGTCTTCATGAATTGTATCATTATGTATTTTATGTAAAAGAAAAAAAAAATTAAAGCATGGGTTCCATGCTTAAGAATTATTATTTTATTAGGTAAGCATGTTCTTCATGCTTCTAGGATTTGTTGAGTCAAAGAGGCAAACTCATATTTGGACCTATTGTAAAGAAAAGGAAAAAGAATTTTCAAATTGTAATTTGCGTCAAAATTTCCCCTAGATGCCAAGTCGGCCCTGCCCCAGAAGACATGTCTATTTGAACCCCTTTGGACAAGTATAAATAAAAGATGAAGTGAGATCATTTTGGACACACAATTCACTTGATCTTATTTGAAATTTCCCAGAAGGACGTAAGGTCAAAGCCTTAAGTTGAAGAAGGGTTTCTCTTAAAGTCAAATGTGTGGAAGTTATGCCTTATCACATCTCTTGTTAAATATTTGTTGTTGGCCTCTTGTTGTTGATGAATTTGTTGTGCAGAAGGAGGGTTTGGCTTGACATCTAGAAGGTTGGAGTATGTGTGGTCATGGGTCTTGTATATCTCACTTTGATTTGATTCTATAAAAAAATATTTTTTTTTTCGCTTTTCCTCTTGGAGGGATTTTTCTATAGCTTGGAGCCTATATCTTGTGTTCCTTATGTTCCTATGATCTTTATGCTTTTTACATGTGATAATTGTTTGATGAAGAAGAACATAATTAAATTAATAAGAAGCCAACAAATTTCAAAAGCAATTATCAAAGAAAGAGAAATCTAATTTAATTTGCAAGCCTCCCAATTTCTCAACATTTTGATGAAAATATTATCGAATCTAAATTCAATATAATGTCCTCAAAAATCACCTTCTTCTTGTTATAAGCAAAATTCAAAAACTTTTTCTTTGTGCTTAATATGAAGAATCTAATGTTCCAAACCATGGTAAACGAGAATTATGTTCATCTCTTATTTATGCATAGTTGTAACATTGAATTGAGATATATATTCATAATCCTCAATAGTCACTTGCAAGTCCTTAATTTCATATTGCCCCTTGCTAAAAATATCGTTTTTTGTCAATATTTGATTATGGAATTGATAATTGATTCCCCAAATCAATATTAAACCATGGTAAACGAGAATTATGTCCATCCCTTCTTTATGCATAGTTGTAACATTGAATTGAGATATATATTCATAATCCTCGATTGTCACTTGCAAGTCCTTAATTTCATATTGCCCCTTGCTAAAATGTCTTCCTTTTTGTTGATATTTGATTCTAGAATTTATAATTGATTCCCCAAATCACTATTAATATATATTTTCCTATTTTTCATATTGATAACAATATTAATATCTTTCTCTTCAATATTTCCTTCTAGTGTAACTAATCTGCAATATAATGAAATTGAACAATCTTAAAAATAAATAAAAAATAGTCCTTCTTTTTATTTTCAAAATGTCCTTAAAATTATTTTTTT
The DNA here is from genome assembly GCA_000404065.3 of Pinus taeda. Taxonomy (NCBI): domain Eukaryota; kingdom Viridiplantae; phylum Streptophyta; class Pinopsida; order Pinales; family Pinaceae; genus Pinus; species Pinus taeda. Next base: position 115,776 of record APFE030765771.1, read on the forward strand.
AATTAACTTGCAACCTTAAAATATTCAAACTTTTATATATATATATATATATAATATATATATATATATATATATAATATAACATAAATTCCCTTATACTATATCAAAAGCCTTCAATGACCTTTAAAGTATATTAAAATTGTATTTTTATAAATATTTTAACATATAATACAGGTGTATATCTTTTGCATATAATATCTTTACAATATGACACTCGATTAGAAATCTTGTTCACTTTATAAATGTCCTCTTCAATAGCATAATATTTGTTTTGGTCACTTATTTAACTTCCACTTTACTTAAAATCCTATATTTTTAATAGATATAGGTTGTGTAGACAACTAGGTATGGATTGTACGACACAATGATGACTACAATGCCCAATGGCATGATCGATTTAGTTTTTGCATGGCGTGGAAATCAAATTGCAACTGGTGGTTGTACATCAATATAATGTAATGCTATAATCTTTGGCTATGATTTTGAACCTATACTTTTGATTGGTCAATGACTATGACCCACTTGTTATCCCCAGTGTCACAAAGTATGGCCAATGTTCTCAATGCATAGATACTTTATGATGGACGGATTATTTCTATTTCTTTAAGGTATTCCTAGAGTAGTTATTTTTGTTTATTGACATATCCAGACCAAATGACTTTAAAAATAATATTGGCCGTGTTTTTATACAATATCTTATTTTTATTGAAATTTGTGCAGCAAAACACTCTTTGTTAACAGAATTTCTAAGCTTAAAAGTTTAGAGGTTGATATGTATTAAAGACTTGAAACAATCAAAGAAACTTTGATAGAAGAGATAATTGTGGCCAAAAGAAAAGTTAAATTGCTCTAATAAGAATGTAGTTAGAGGTTATGACCAAAAAACAAAGCTCTGATATGCATAGATACTTGATGGATAGATTTATTTTTTAAGGTATTGATATAGTAGTTATTTTTGTTTCTTCACATATTCACAATGATCTCATTGATAGACCAAATGACTTTAAAAATAATATTGGCAGTGTTCTCATGCAATATCTTATCTTTATTGAAATTTGTGGAGCAAAACAATCTTCTTTAACAGAATTTCTAAGCTTAAAAGTTTAGAGACTGATATATATTAAAGACCTGAAACAATCAAAGAAACTTTGATAGAAGAGATAATTGTGGCCAAAATCAAAGTTAAATTGCTCTAATAAGAATGTAGCCAAAGGTTATGATCAGAAAACAAAGCTTTGATATGCATAGATACTTTCTAATGGACAGATTATTTCTTTAAGGTATTCATATAGTAGTTATTTTTGTTTCTTCACATATTCACAGTGATCTCATTGATAGACCAAATGACTTTAAAAATAATATTAGCAGTGTTCTCATACAATATCTTATCTTTATTGAAATTTGTGCAGCGAAACACTCTTCTTTAACAGAATTTCTAAGCTTAAAAGTTTAGAGGTTGATATGTATTAAAGCTCTGAAATAATCAAAGAAACTTTGATAGAAGAGATAATTATGGCCAAACGCAAAGTTAAATTGCTCTAATAAGAATGTAGCCAAAGGTTATGATCAGAAAACAAAGCTCTGATACTAAATTTGATAACCAAATATTGTTCGCCAATAAAGTAACCAAAATATTTGGAATATAAAAACATTCATTTTAGGATAAAACAATATATAGAAATGTATGTGTAAAGTGATGTGATCTAATACAATGGGGCTCCATATATATTATACATAAGTGAAGTGTCTTTTCATCAATATTCATGTTTTTTCATTATACTAATTATTATTTAATTATCAAATATTTATTTATATTATTTTACATAATTATGTTTATAACATCATCTAAATGGAAATTATTCATAGTCCAATTTTTGGAGATGAGTACAATTGTTTAGAGAGAGTTTCATTAATTCAATGAGGCATTTCTTTAGATCGACTTTTTTGTGACCTAACTAAGTTATCTATGTACTTCCTTAAGGTATTTCTTATGGCCTCTAGGGACTCATCATTCCAACAGTAGGGAGGAGATGAGAGAATCAAACCTACACTGACACTATTAAGGGCACATTCACTTTTAGATCAAAGTCCAAGGTCCATTTATTCAAATACATGCCTCTCCAAACCATGAAATAATGGATATTTTTAAATATATGATCCTTGTCTTTATTAAGCTCACATATGAGTTCATGGAATCCTATACCAAAAAACAATTATGAAATTTCCACTTTGATTAGAACTAACCAACTCTTTTTGCACCCATTGTTCCATTGTTTTGGGTGAAGGATACAAAAAAAAACAAATTCCTATCATACGTAACCAACAAGGAAACATGACAAGGATGTGTGTGTGTGTACAGTGTTCCATGGGGACACACACCCCATGTTTCCCACACTAAAGATGGAAGGACACCTGGGGAAATGTTTCCCCACATCCCCATTGGAAAAAACTAGGAAAATGTGCGGGGAATTTTTCCTTCGTGAGGGAGATAGTTTTCCCCAAAAGAAGTACATCTAAGCGCCCCCCCAACCCCCCAAACTAGTTAGGTATTTCCACTAAGATCTTTTGTCCAATAACTCATGAAGAAAAAACAAGGATGGGGATAGAGCTTGGAGTTTGTGACATTGGTAATTCATGGTAATCTTAAATTCTTAAAGTAAATGTGTCATGAAATTGTCCACAATCTCCTTTATCTTACCCTTTAAAGTGGCATGACATTCTCCTTTATGCTACCATATGTTACCTCTTTTATCTCTTTGCGATCAAAATGTGGTTCCTTACGATAGGTGGTGTCCCCACATCGTACTACCTACTTGTCGATCATGATTTTTACCATGTGAACATGCTTAGTACAAAATGTTTTCAATTATGGCGTCATTCAAACCTCGATGATAGGGGAAATCGGCACTCTCACCGAGCTTCGTGCTTAGCGAGACATGGGCACAGTTCTTATGAGTTCAGCCAGCCCAATCTCTGATGATGGTTAAACAGAGGCTACACTAGTTTAAAATGAGGGGAATATTGTTCAATGTAGTCAACACTTTTGCTTACAGGTTGTATCTATGGTTCGGTTGGTATAGTCGAAGCCACAACATATTACAGCGGATGGTGGGATGGAGAGATCAAGTGATGGAAATAGAACTTAAATTTTTAACGGTATCATTAGTTGTTTCAAGATGTTTGAGAGTTGTTTCAACATCATTAGACTTCATATGGACAAAGTAAAATTTCATATTCCATTCATAATTCAATAGACTTAACAGTGTTCAGGGTTTCAAGATTGGGAGGATTATAGTGTTTCCACTAGATTACACAACTATGAATTTGTATGGGATGAATTATTATTGTTGGGATTTTATCATTATTATTTTTGTTTTTATAATTTTAGAGATGGGGACTTCGACATCCCCCTTCAATTTCCATAAAATATGGGGGTGCTCCCACACGTCCCCCTTATGCATCACCTCGCTCCAGCACTCTCCCATCCTAGAAACTTGGTGGAACAAATTACACGTAAAAAAATAAATATAGACAAATATTTAAATTTTGTTAGAACTTAGAAATTATAACATTTATATTATACAAATTCAATCATACCACTAATTACTGCATATTACTCACTAGTACTATATTAATTATGATTAAATGGAAACCACACAAAAAAGTAGAACCATAATATGCAATTTTCTCATTGAATCACCAAAATAGATGGGAATGCAAATGGAAAATAAAAAATAGGGTAGATACTAGAATTGTATATGCAAGAATATCATAGATCATGAATGTTTGTAGTCCTCCTCCATGTCCAAATCATCAAAATTTGCATCCCTACCACTACTCTATACTTCATCCTCCTCTATATCCAATCCAATATATGCATCTATTGATGTGGAAGATGACCCCTCAATAGGATCACCGTTGTCAAAGGTGACTAGCTCTAGCAATGGTTCATTGAGATCCAAGTTAGCTAATGCCAACTCAACGCTATTGTCCTAACAAATATGATCAAGAAACACATCCCACATCACTTTTTCAAAGGGCACTTCTCTTGAAATCGTGGCATAGTTAAGGCATGTGTTTGGAACATGTTCTATGCACATGACACATGCCAAACATGTGTCCAACATGTGTATTGTGCACAAGGTACATGCCAAACACATGTCTTAACATCTATGTGTTCGACATAATGGATGCAAACATGCAAGCCCATAAGCCCATGTCTTGCTACATAGGTTTGGAACCATTTTCCCTAATTATCCTTTGTTGTTGTTAGACCAACATCTAAGAGATGCTTGGAAACTATTAGTAGGCGTTCAAAGTTTAAACATGATAGATGAACCTGAGTTTGTATCTATTATTATCCAAACTTCCAGTTAACTAATATTGTATGTCCAAAGCTATCTTAACCTATATTAAGTAATAATATTGCCACTAGTAACACTAATGCTAAAGTGGAAGATGTGAATTATGATTGAATAGGTATTTCAAATAATTGGTATTTCAATATAAGAAACAAGATAAGGAAAAACAAGAAAAGAATTCCAAAAAAAACTCCTACAATGTTTATACCATCTACCATTTCCTCAATTACAAGAAAGTTTAAGTTCAAGACAATAGTTAAATATCATCCCTCTTCCTTTGAAAAAAAAGCATGAAAGAATCCATAATATCCCCTCTTTATGATATTCTCTATATAAATTATATTTCCATAAAGTTTTTAGGACATACAATCCTATTGGAAAAATTATGGATTGTAAATGGGAAAGGATATAGGAGAGGTGGAACTTGGCCTTTAAAAATTGTGTTATATACATTTATTTGCCTTCAAAATCTATGTTCTATACTTCTAATGTAGATCATATAAATCCTAAGTATAAGAGTGTGTTATGCATGTCTTGGATCATGATGTTAAAGATAGTGATGATTCTTTTATGATGCAAAGCAAATAAAGTATCTTTGTACACGGACATCTCATGCTTAACAGAATTAGACGAAATTGATGATAAAATTGAATTGATAAATGATAATTTTCCTTTATTACATCAGTTAGAAAAAGACAACTAAAGAAAAGCTAGCCAGAAGTGCAGCTAGAGACTTAGAAAAGTTAGAAAATGAAAAAAAGGGTGGCCTCACCCTTACGACTTTACTATGATTTTTCCAACACACATTTCAAGTTTTAACTTAGTCCCCTACCTTATATGAAGCTCTCTCTAATACATTTTAGAGTTTGACACTAGCTTATCTAGGCATCTAGATGCAGCCCCATTCTACAAGTTCATCATTTCTTTTAAGGAAGAGAGAATTGCCAAAAGAAAACATTTCCATACAAGTCTGGCAGTTGAAAGCTACATAAAAACTTAAAGATATAGAATAATCAAAACATACCCAAAATAAATAAATAAATAATCTGAACAAAAGAAATTCCTACTTAAGAAAGTGAATCTAAAAAGGAAAAAGAAAAAAAGCCCCCAAAAAAAAAAATATTATTTGAAGTAAGAAAGTTGGTTTCTACTTTCTTATTGCCTAGTACTCAACTTGCATAGAATGCAATTGACTACTAAAATTCCAACATAAGAACAAGATTTAATGCATGAAAGTACAAGTGGATATGTGCTTGATTTAGATGACTATCATTATTGAAAATTCAATTAGACTCTAAACAAGAAGCTTTTATCAACTTCAAAGCTAATAACCTAAACAACAACACAGTGTTTGCATATGCACAAAGATGAATGATCGGAATGGTGTATGATATGTCACCACTATAAGATTAGAGACATTATTATTATTAATTCAAGTTTAGCATCCCTTGATTATATTCTAAGAACATAAATTGTTCCAAAGCCGGCGAATAGGATTCATGACGCAATATAGTGAGCTAAGAAAAACATAATTGCTGCATTTAGAGCATTTTCATGAATATTCTTCTAGATGGTTACAATTAACCTATAGAGCTAGACTTCGCATGGATCATATCTCAAGAATCAACTAGCTAGCTTCTTTGCCTCACAACATTAGTGATCTTGCCATATATTATCAAACAAAAGGACATTCCAATGTCAATATTGTATTTAGACTTCATAAAAAAATGCAAAGAAAAAATCAAAATTTATGTTGGCAAAAGCTTGCTCATGAAGCGAGGTTCTTTAGAATATAGCAAAGATATTCTTCTACGAGCAACTCCTATGAAAAAGAAAGGTTACAAAAATAAAAAGGGATTCAAAAATGCAACTATGTTAAAATAATATGAAATTCAATGATTAAAGATTGATGTTACATTAGCTGGAAAAATTGCACTTTGAAAATACATACCCTAGTTTGCACCCCGGAAAATGAAGAAATTATTCTCTACTAAAGAAGCTATGAAAAGTTGGCCCCCATTGTCGATGTGCATTTTTTTCAGGAAAGAAAAATCAAGCAAGTTTTCTATTAATGAAAATATAGTTTACATATGTTTGATATTCATGAAATAACAAAGTCTTGAACATATAAAAATATATATATATAAAAAAAAAAAAAAAAAAAAAAAAAAAAAAAAAAAAAGAAGAAGAAGAAGAAGAAGAAGAAGAAGAAGAAGAAATCTTGAGTTCATTCATCACCCTGTTGTTACATGTGTATCATATTAACATCAAAAAGCATAAATTAGTCAATAAAAACTGACACTACATCTCTAATACATAAAATATAGATTAAGTCTATCCTTCAAATCATCTATGTGCACCAAAGAAAAAACAAACTCAGTAGAATGGAATCTTGCTAGAGCTTTGAAGTTCTCCCAGGAAATAAACATAATAGTGAATCTCTCCCATCTAAAGAGTGAGGCCCATTTTCGATAAGGCGTTAGCAACAACAACAAAAAATTCCCTGTAAACATGGGCAAAAGTAACCAATTGAAACACGCCCTTCAACTTTTGATCCTGCCCATCCAATTGCTCAATAATGGAGGCTCGAATAGACCTGTCATTAATCCAATCAATAGTGACCTTTGGATCGTCGAACACACACACACTGATTCAATATGAAGCCATCCGGCGCAGTATAATAATCCCCATAGAGCTATAACCTCAACCTTGGAGTTTGTCTTGGGCCCACAATTCCAACAAAAATGATAGTGTAATTCTGAGGATAAATTTACATGAACCCCGCAACCATAAAATACTTGTGCAACCCCATCAAAGAAGTCGTTTGGATATAAATCCCAACATTTAATAGGTTTGAATCTTCTTTGTTTTCCCTTTTGAGCCACCTGGCCAATTTTTTTGAAATATGCCCATATCTTGTTACTAATGTTGCTAATGTCAAATGGAGAGTCTTCAAAAATAATGGTGTTCCTGCAACACCGTATACCCCAGAAGACAAAAATGGGAAGTGTCTTGGCTTCTCGAAAAGAATTCATCCATGCCTTAAAGCATGCTTCAATAGATGGGAAGTTCCAACTTGCATTAATATTTAAGCTTTGTAACATACATATCCAAATGGCGACGGCAAGAGGGCACTGAAGGAATAAATGTAAAACGTTTTCAACAAAGCCAAAGCATAAATAACATCTACCAGGACCAAAAAACCCCCTCTTGCAAATATTCTCCCAAGTGAGAATCTTATTCTTCCATACTAAACAACTAAAATTTTTATTTTTAAAGGTATATACCATGACCAAACCCTCTTGAACCAACATATCTTCATAGGGGCCTGAAGAGTAGAAGAAATGTGATTGTAGATCTCATGCACTGATAAAAGGACCTATACATGATGTCCATTCTATTTGATATTATTAGCACCATTCCCGAGAGACATACCCACCAAGTATAATTTTGAAATATAGTCCTCCCATATAGCAGTGTTAACATCGGTTAAACCCAATTCCTCAACACATTTCCAAGTGGGATAAATTTGTAACATATCCAAATCAGATTGAATTTGGTTGATGAAGAAAATGTCCTTGCCATGAAAGTGTTACGTGATCTCGATCAGCGAAGTGTGATCTCCCTAAAAACCATGAATGGGATCCATCCCAATTTCAACTATTGTGCCAAAACTATCTCCCAACGAATATTTCCAATAAGACTATTGTTTTATTTTCATAAATCTTTGCCAAGATCCATTTTGTGTAGATTCCACCCCATTATTTAACCATTCATGGAGAGACATTTTTTAAATATTTCAGCTTAATAATCTTCTACCATATACCATTGCAGATAATGCACCTCAAAAACCTATAGTCAGTAGAGCCCATCCAAATATTTCGATGTTTTTTAGACCCCATTCACCCATCTCCTTTTGTTGGGTGATTTCCCCAAAACGCACTATATATATCTTGCGGTCTCCCTTCGTGTTAATTTATGGTATGTTCTATGCTTAGAGCAGTTTACTTATTCTTATTATTATTATCCATAGATTAGCAATCACCTGTATTGTAAGTAAAGTGCAGATAGAACATTAAACAATCGAAAAAAACAAGCCAAGACAAGAGACATAAGATGTGGCGACTAACCAGGGACAAACCCCAATATGGGGAAACCCTTTGATCAAATATTCCTTTATCTTCAATAATTTAGCAGAGAGAAACAGTACATAAATCTGATTTACTTCAGCAGCAGCAAACCTAGATCAGCAACGTTAGTTACTATCTGTTAGATCATCTAGATCAGCGGCATCAGTCAATATTGGCATCACGGCATCAGCACCATCAGCATCACAGCATCAGCACCATCGGCATCACCAGCATCAACATCATCGGCATTAGCATCATTGACATCAGCATCATCGGCATCTCTGGCATCAGCATCATCGGCATAACTGGCATCAGCATCATCGGCATCATCGGCATCAGCATCAGCATCATCAGCATCATCGGCATCACTCGCATCAGCATCAAACTAGGGCAGACAATATCTTGCAAACCAATTGTCGGATCAGCTTGATTCCTTCACCAAAAAATGTGGCTTTCTAAGTAGAGTCAGATCCACCTACAGCGCAGTTCAAAGATGGAGAAATATGGTCAACGTTGGTCAAGCTTCTGATTTGCAGTTGCAACCCTAAATCTACGTCCTTCCTTCCACACATGTGAGAGAAGTCTTTTTCTACGTAGTAGGAGAAAAGCCTCTTTTCTGCACAAGAGAGAGAGAGAGAGATGTGATGAGAGAGTGTGTCCAAATGAGGAAAATTCCTCTTGTATTTATACACAATTGTTGATGATTGATTAGATGTGACTTTTGGGCTTCTGAGGCTACATGAGTTGCTGGTAGGCTTGATAATTATTCCATAATCAAAATAAATTCATATCTCCATAAATACTTATCGGAATCGAATGATCTTTAGATCAATCCTACACCTCTCGATGAGAGGAATCTAATAAAAATATTATCAGCCATGAATAAGATGACCCACATGGAGTTTGGCCCTAATTGCCAATTTTAACACTCCCTCTCCACTAGGGAGAACTCCATCTGCAATTTGTTTGTCGGTCGCTACTATTCATCTATCAAATGCACTGCCCTGTACAACTTGACCCCTGCCCTGCTCTTCTCTATTATGTCTGCTCATATCTGTCTTGTTCTGCCCTGTACTGATCTACATTTCTCTTCTCTACTTTGTTCTGTTCTGCTCTACTTTGGTTTGAATTATGAAGAAGAAGAAATGATCGAGGATGTATTATACTGACTCAAAGTCAGTCTCAGAGTATGTACCACTAGTCCCAGACCAGTCTCAACCGACCTGAAGTCAGCATCATAGTGGATACAACTCCTATCACTGGTCCCAGACCAGTAACATCCTCCACTAACTTAAAGTCAGTCTCAGAGTGTGTACCACTGGTCCCAGACCAGTCTCAACCAACCCGAAGTCAGCATCATAGTAGGTACCACTCCTACCACTAGTCCCAGACCAGTATCATTGATCCTAGATCAATGGTCATCCTAGCATAGGGAGTACGGTAGATATAGCGATGCGTCCATCAGTACTACTATGGTCCCTATCTTCATTTCCCTATTCATTGATCAGATGAGAGGCACTTCCCATGAGTCCCGGACTGCATGGATAGGATGCCTTGACAAGAGAACATAATCAATCCTGTCCTCACAGGAGAACTAATCATCCTACTACAATTTTCATGGAGAACACATCATCCAGACCTCACAGGAGAACTAATCATCCTGCTACATATTGTCATGGAGAACACATCATCCAGACCTCACAGGAGAATTAATCATCCTGCTACATTTTTTCATGGAGAACACATCATCCAGACCTCACACGAGAACTAATCATCCTGCTACACAAGAGAGCGAATCATCTTGTCCACGGGAGAGCGAATCATCCTGTCAAGAGGAGAGAGAACCATCATGTCCCACCAGAGAGTGAATCATCTTGTCCACAGGAGAGCAAATCATCCTGTCCATAGGAGAGAAAATCATCCTGTCCCACAAGACAGTGAATCATCTTGTCCACAAGAGAGCGAATCATCCTGTCCACGGGAGAGCGAATCATCCTGTCCACAGGAGAGTGAATCATCCTGTCTCACAAGAGAGCAAATCGTCTTGTCCACGGGAGAGTAAATCATCCTATCCATAGGAGAGAGAATCATCTTGTCTCACAAGAGAGCGAATCATCTTGTCCACAAGAGAGTGAATCATCCTGTCCATAGGAGAGAGAATCCTCATGTCTCACAAGAGAGAAAATCATCTTGTCCACAGGTGCACCACCAGGGGAGAGTGAGTCACCCTATGGTCGTATGTTGCTCCAGTAAGAACCGCAAGCCCCCAGAGCTCCCAGAGCTCAATGTATGCAACATGCAAGACCCTTTTACAAGGATCTCTCGATGACTCCAATTTGTTCAGGAAAATCACAGATTTGATCTTTCCCTGGGGCTTTGTCAAAATGTCAACGACCTGTACATCAGTCTCAATGCGATGGAGCCTCCTTGCTCATTGACTTACCATATCCCAGGTAAGGCAGCATCTGATGTTTATCCACTAGAGCAATCATCGAATACGGGATTCCTGAATCCCACCTCTAGTTGTCACAGAGAATCACAGTGGTATTCATCATGTGCACAAATAGCTCACTGAAGAGCTTCCGCAACCAGACTGCCTCACAGGAGGCTATACTAGCAGCAATGTATTCTGCCTTGGCGGTGCTCAAAGCCACCGACTTCTGCTTCCTACTCATCTAGGATATCGAGGCAGATTCTAAAGAGAACTAGCACTGAGAAGTGCTCTCCATACTGCCTGCTCACTCAGCGTTCGAATAATCATGCAATTTCATATTTCCGGCAATGCATCTCAATCCATGAGAGATTGTTCCTCGAAGACATCTCAAAAGATTCTTGGCATCAATCTAGTGAGACTCAATCAAATATGAGCTCACCATTCTCACTGCAAAACATATGTTCATACGGAGGTTCACCAAGAACATCAACACGAATGAGTTTATGAAACTCAGAGGCATTTCTCAAATCTGGTCCGACATCACTACCATATAACTTCTGAAAGTTAAGATCCTCGAGGTAGTCACAGGCTTGTAGTCCACCATACCGAATCTTTCCAATATCTTCACCACATATTTTCCTTGAGATAGGAAAATTTCCCTTGGCTTCTGCCAGACTTCAAGTCCTAGGAAATAGTGCATCAGTCCTAGGTCCTTCATTTCAAATTCATAAGCTAACTCCCTCTTACATTTGTGAATGAGAGGGTCTGCACCTATTAGAAAGAGGTCATCCACATACAGCACTAGTATGAGAGGTTTGTCATCTTCAATCTTAAAGTAAGGGTTAGGATCGGCTTCACTCCTAGTGAATCTCAACTCCATCAAGTAGTTATCGATCCTCTCATACCATGCTCAGGGTGCTTGCTTCAGCCCATAGAGAGCCTTCTTCAACCTGCATACCTGAGATTTTCGATCATAAATCTCAAATCCTTTGGGTTGCTCCACGTAGACCTCTTCTTAGATCGAACCATATAAGAACGTGGTCTTGACATCCATCTAATGTGGGTTCCATCCTTGTGATGCCGCAAGGGCTATGATCGAGTGGATGGTGCTATATCTAGCAACAAGTGCAAATGTCTCGTCATACTCTTTTTCTTTTGGTTCCCTGGTGTCAGCTTCTTGAGAGCTCCTCACTGTAGGAAGATTATTCACCTTGTTGAGGGCCATATCTTTGTCAAAAGTGACATGATGACTAATCACGACTTCTCTTTGATCGGCTACATAGATTCTATAGCCCTTAGTATTTTCACCATAGTCCACAAAGATTCCTTTCTTTCCTTTCTTTCCATATGCACCCAATTTATTCCTTTTCTCTTTCAGCACATGGAAATATACAGGGCTTCCAAAAATTCTAAAAAGAGATACGTCAGGTTTCTTACCAGTGAACATTTCTTCAAGAGCCTTGGAACCCAATGCTTGATGAGAGCATCAGTTTTATACATATACGGCGGTGTTTGCAGCTTCGGCCCACAGAAACTTCGGAACTCTTTGATCATGGAGCATGGCACGAACAGCTTCCACAACCGTACGGTTCTTCCTTTCCACCACACCATTCTGTTCAGGAGTATATGGTGTAGTAGTCTCCCTCTTAATGCCAACCTCTTTACAAGAGTCTTGAAACTCGTTAGTTTCATATTTAGTCCCATTATCAGTCCTTAAGATCTTGATCTTCTTTTTGGTTTGATTCTCTATCAAGGCTTTGAAGTGTCGAAACCAAGAGAACACTTCATCCTTCTTTTTCAAGAAGTATATCCAAGTCTTTCTAGAATAGTCATCTATAAAAATAAGGTAATATGAATATTCTCCCAAGGAGTTCACAGGCATCATACTAGATATGTCTGAGTGAACCAATTGTAATATATTGAAGGTCTTGATTTGGCTTGAGGGGAATGGTCCCCTTTTGAGCTTTTGGCACATCCCAGACATACACCTTCTTTCTCTACTCGGAATTCAAGCATCCATATCACCATTTGTCATACATTGGGTAGAGATTTATAATGAAGGTGGGCAAACCTCCAATGCCAAAGTTCGGACTAAAGAGATGTCACAAGACATGACACCTAGCGGACTTCCACCGACCTAATATAATGAATCAACTCGAAACGCAAGAGTAAAGGAATTTTTTAATTTACATAAACTCACCTATCTATTGTAGATTTCCTTGGAGGTGTTCAGCTCAAAAACATAGGCCACCAAGCGCTTGTCGATATAGTCCCGAATGATCTTCTTTGTTTTGACTTCACTAGTTTTCCATTTGTTACTAGCAGCAGCGGGTGCATTTGATAGAGGCTCAATAATATGCCTCTCACATGGTTCAACACTCATTGATCTTCTAAGGTTAGATCGAGAGACATCTTCCATCCGTGATATTCAGACTTCTCATAGAGCTTGTCTTCGGAAGTGAAGAGTGTTGAGGACCCCATAGTTCTTTTAAGATAGCCTTGTGAATATTCTCTTCAATTATTGCTCTTGCTTTTGCTCGGGCTTTGTCTTCACCTCACCTCTGATACCATGTTAATTTATGGTATGTTCTATGCTTAAAGTAGTTTAATTCTTTTTATTATTATTATCCACAGATTAGCAATCACCTGTACTATAAGTAAAGTGCAGATAGAACATTAAACGATTGACCAAAAACAAGCCAAGACAAGAGACACAAGATGTGACGGCTAGCCAGGGACAAACCCCAATATGGGGAAACCCTTTGATCAAATATTCCTTTATCTTCAATAATTCAGCAAAGAGAAATAGTACATAAATCTGATTTACATTAGCAGCAACAAACCCTAGATCAGCGGCGTCAATGGCATCAATCATTATCTGTCACATCATCTAGATCAGTGGCATCAGTCAATATCGGCATCAGCATCATCGACATCACCAGCATCAGCGTCATCGGCATTATCGGCATTATCGACATCGACATCAGCATCAGCATCATCGGCATCACCGGCTTCAACATCATCGGCGTCACCTGCATCAGCATCATCGGTATCACTAGCATCAGCATCATCGACATCACTGGCATCAACATCATCGGCAGCACAGGCATCAGCATCATCGGCATCATCGGCATCATCATCAATCTAGGGCAGACAATATCTTGCAAACCGATCGTCGAATCGGCTTGATTCCTTCACCAAAAATGTGGCTTTTTGAGTAGAGTCAGATCCACCTACAGCGCAGTACATAGAGGGAGAAAGATGGTCAATGTTGGTCAAGCTTTTGATCTGCAGTTGCAGCCCTAAATCTGCGTCCTTCCTTCCACACATGTGAGAGAAGAGTCTCTTTCTACGCAGTAGGAGAAGAGCCTTTTTTCTGCGTAGGAGAGAGAGACAGATGTGATGAGAGAGTGTGTCCAAATGAGGAAAATTCCTCCTGTATTTATACACAACTGTTGATGATTGAATAGATGTGACTGTTGGGCTTCTGAGCCTACATGAGTTGCTGGTAGGCTTGATAATTATTCCATAATCAAAATAAATTCATATCTCCATAAATACTTATCGGAACTGGATGATCTTTAGATCAATCCTACACCTCTCGACGAGAGGAATCTAATAAAAATATTATCAGCCATGAATAAGATGACCCACATGGAGTTTGGCGCTAGTTTCCAATTTTAACACTTCGCACCAAACCAGAGAAATTTAGTTATAATGGCATTGATTTTTCTAATGATATGTCTAAGCATCATGAACAAATGTATCCAATGTAAAGAAATATTCTACAAGACCAATTGTGCTAGAATCATTCTACCACCACTTGTCACCCATTTATGAGCCCATGTAGTCAATCTACCAACAAAATTATTAATTAACCTCTACCAATCTTTATTGAGATATCTATTTGGTTTCAAGTTGAAGCCAATATATTTAAAACTATAATCTGTAGGAGATGTACCAATAGAAAAGATGTTTGCAATCTTCGCAATTTGGGTATGGTCCCTGGATGCATGGATGAGCAGTGACTTAAATTTGTTCATATATAAAACAAAAACGCCACCAAATTTAGAGATGATGTGGAATAGATGCAACCAATGATTCGAGGAAACCTATCCAAAGAGAAGAACATCATCAACAAACATAAGGTGAGAAACAAATACATTTTTTATGATATGAAGGCTAGCAAATTGCCCCCTTGTCTTTGTCGTCGATATACTCCTCAAACTGTCAATGACCAACAGAAAAATAAAGAGGATAGAGAGCATCCATGTACCAGTACACGATATGGCCATAAGAAATTAGATGGAACTCCATTAATCAAGAATGCACAACTAACCAAGGATACACACGCCATTATCCATTCAACACCCTAGTCGATAGCCCGATCTTGTGCAGGATCAACCAAAGGAAAGTCCAATCCACACAATCATAAGCTTTGTGAAGATCCAAATTTAAAATGATAGTCTCCTTCCTTCGAGCCTTTATAAAGTGTAAGCTCTCCTGGGCTATGGCCACAGTACCTGAATTTGACGGTTCTTCAAAAAACTAAATTGTTCGGGGGGAGTAAGGGAGGATAGTTTTACCTTCAAGTGAGTCACAATGATCTTAGAGATCAATTTAGATGTAATATTACTTAAATAAATGGGTTGATAATCTTGGAAGGAGGATGGCCTTGAAGACTTGGGAATGAGAGCAATGAAAGTTGCATTTACAGCACCAAAGATCTTTCATTCACGGCTCGATTCCTCAACTAAATTCAGTAAATTTCTACCCCTAATATCAAGAAAATGAGTAAATATTTCCACTGTCCAACCATCTGGTCCTGGGAATTTGTCCTTGGCGAAAGATTTAAGCACAAAAGAAACCTCAATGTAGATGTATATACATTACAAATATTTCAAATATTTCTAGCGAAGAAGGTGTAGATATGGGAATTGAAATAAAATAAATCGAGTTATGAATTGTTGCAGTAAATAAAATGAAGAATCGGGAGTAAAAGAAATTGATGAAGTTTTATAAGTGAAAGAAAATATAGCCTAGTGAATTTAAAATATCAGAAACTGAAACTAGACTACCAGCGGAATCTTCAAAGGCCCTAGTTACCGAGTACCTAATATCTACCCTACTCCTAAGAAGTCTTCCACATTTGCTAGAATTGTAGTTGGTAAATTCAGGAAAAATTCAAGATGAATAAGTTATATTGAAAAAAGTTGATTAAAGTTGGAAATACCCCCTGTATATATCTGGTGGAGTTCAAATAAAATTGTGGTTTAAAGTTGATGCATTTGTGGATACATGAGGAAAAAACAACATGTTATATCCAAGTTTGTTAAAGGATTATGGAAACATTTACTAAAAAAATTGCAATCAAATACATCGAATGGTTAAATCAAATTATTCATTATGTCCATGTTGGATGAGTTAAATCAAATTATTCATTGTCCAAGACATTCCCTTAAAAATTTGGTAGACATTATCAAAACTGATTTTATTTAGCATCATGATCCATCAAATATGTTAATGTTTGGTATGCCATTTGTGGATATGATTAGTCTAGTGACTATTGGTAGAAATAGATTTGTTTGCAACATCAATAGTAAACATGTCTCTGTCTCAAGATTTTATATTGCTAGTACTGCTATTGAAGACAAACAAAAAGAAGGCGTATCAAAATAAAAGCGCTACTAAAAGAAAACCAATGAAAGATTCCCATAAATGGTTGGTTGTATTAGGTTTATATAATGAAAAAAAAAAATGTATTAAAAAAATAAAAACAAAGCAGTTCAAACCAATGTTGCACGAAACGGGGATGAAACAAGGACGTTTTTTGGATGCAGGGACGTGGAAGCGACATTTTCCAAAAATCTAGGAAAATAAGCGTCTACTATATATATATATATTATATAATATAATATATATATATATATATATATATGATAGATATATATATATTGCATTTATATTAAAAAAACATCCAAAATACCAAACTAGTTGTAGAAGACATGAAAACATGCATATTTTTACATAAATCAAGATAGATATGGCATCCATTGTACATCAATGATTAATTATTCCAGCATCAACCATCTACAATCTAGATTTTAGTCAATTCTATAGGGATGTTAGTCAACGTTGCCTAATTTTGATCAAACAACTTAATCCAAGCCTTATAATATGGTAAAGAAAGCTTAACATGCCTGATCAATGATTTTGACTTGCATGAAGGGTACATAATTGCTAAGGCCTTGACAAAGGAGTTCAATAATCAATAACACCAGCACTAGAGTACATATAGGGTTTGTTTCTCTTGATTAAATTCCAATCACATGCCCTCATACATGATATAATCCAATGAAACACCACAATCCCATTGATCCTGAAAACTGTTAAGTCTGCTGAATTTTGAATGGGATACGAAATGTTATTTTCTACATATGAACTCTGATGAGGTTGGAACCACTCTCAAACATCCTGAGTCATTTCATAGTAATGTTAAAAATTTAAGTAAAAGGATAGAAATGAAAGATAAAGGAGAATGTCACTTGGAACCATCCACCTTCTCTCGGATCCGCTCGCAATCCACAGTTGATACACGCCTGAACCTCCACAGATCCGCACCCGATCCTTTCCAAATTCGTGGATCAGGAAATAGGAACTGCGGATCAGGCAATAGGAGTCGCGGATCGGGCCCCACGAATCTAGTTTTGCAAGAACCGCCAAAAAATCAGGAACCGCGGATCTGATTTTCCAATCCACGATTCCGCTAAAGGATCAATAGCGGATCCGTATGGGATGCGGATCTGCCTTTGGATCCATGTGGGGGGGGTTGGAGGATGATTCCTACAGCACTAGTTCGAATTGAAAATTGGATCCTATTTTTCAAGATATTTATGCAGCACTGATGAAACATTGTTTCCAATAATATTTGATAATGTTATGAATAAGAAGAATCTTGAAAAATGGATATTAATGCACATCATAAGGGAGGAGTAGAAGAAAGTCTATTTACTTATCTTCTGAATATCATAAATCTAATCTTGTCATATGCATCCCATTAATAGCCTAGAAAAATGGATATTAATGCACATCATAATGGAGGAGTAAAAGAAAGCATATTTACTTACATGCTCGATATCATAAATCTGATCGAGCATATGTATCCCATTATAGTTTCTTTGCTTTTCTAGTCAGCAATCATGTAGAATTTGTTCATGGAAAAGCAAAAAGTATTATCAATCATAAACAATTGAATTAAATTACAATTCCTTTTGATTTTCTACTGCCAAAAGGAGACGCAATCATTCAATAAATTCAGAAAAGTTCATAATTCTCCAAATTTGATTGCAAATATGACCATTATTATCAAGACCAAATCCGGCTAAAACATCATCATAAGACAGCATTTAATACCCCAAAAGGTTTATTTCAATGGAATGACGTTCCATTTGGCCTCAAATATGCTCTAGCCTGTTTCCATAGTAAAATAAATTCTATCTTTGGAAATTTAAGACAGCATTTAGTACCCCGAAAGGTTTATTTCAATGGAATGATGTTCCATTTGGCCTCAAATATGCTCTAGCCTGTTTCCATAGTAGAATAAATTCCATCTTTAGAAATTTTGATTTTGTATTGGTGTATAAAGACGATATTCTTGTACAAAATTCCTTTTTAGAAAATCATTTTAAATTTTTATCTATTGTTGAAGACTTGGTTGATAAACGTGGTATGGTTCTATCATTGAAAAAAACATGGTATAGTGTTGTCATTAAAAAAAAAAAAAAAAAAAAAATTGGAAATCAATAGTCCAGACATTGACTTTTGTGGTGTACATATTCGGTATGGTAGAATTGTTAGAAATAATACTGAGAGGGGGGTGAATCAGTATTATCAAACTCTTTTCAATTTATACAAATATTAGCAAATGAAACTTGTGTATACCTTACAAACTTATAATATATTAATCTATGTGTCAGAACCATATAACAAGAACAAAAATAGAGCAACAGTCACACCAAGGAACACAAGATATAAGGTGGAAACCCAATGTGGGTGAAAACCACCTGTTGCAATATGTCTCTATCTTCTTTCAATGAGAAACTTCTTTTTACAATGCTTTTGTACTGGTGCAGTCCATTACCAGTACGCAGGCTTCAACCTACAGAAGGTTACAACCTTCTCTTTTCTTCCAGGGACCACATTTCATAAATTTTCATACTGGATCCATGAACATTAAATGATCGTCAAGTACATGTGAATCAACCAATCTCCTTTCCACAAACAACTAATGAATCAACCAATAGCTTCTCAGAATGCAGTAACCAGAAAAGCAATACCAGTAACCAGACACTGATTCTAAACCCAGAACTCTGCAGCAATAGACAAAAGGCAGCCAAAATATATTTCAAGAAAAGTCCGCAACTTCACCAATAGAAACCTGCGGATATCTGCACTTTCTCTGTCTGTGACATGCGCAGCTTCGCTCCTGCGCTGTCTGTGCTCTGCGCACCTGCAGCGTCTTCTGATCTGCGCACCTCTGCACCTGCACCGTCGGTTGCTCTGCGCACCTCCGCACCTATGGCGTCTTCTGATCTGCGCACCTCCGCCCCTGAACTGTTTATGGCCTGCGGACCTCCGGACAAAGACAATTTATTAGTCCTCAGATATACCCTCGACTGTCAGATTCACAGATCTGATCATGCGCCAAAGAGGTCTCGACCCCTCAGATGATCTGTCTTTTAATGCTCAGGTTCAACTATAACTCACCAACCGAATTCCAATATTTCAGATCTTGTTCTTCTTAAGACATTCAACACCCTTGTACTCAGCGAAATGATCTCCTTTCCCTTTTATAGCCTAGGCCTTACACAAACCATGGACCAAAACCATTGAAATCCAATACAAGGAACCCAAAACCTGGGTTCAATAATTTAGATATAAAACCACGGACCAAAACCATAGGATCAAAAACGTCGGATTAAATATCATGGACCAAATTTAAGATGCGCGTTTTTCTCTGCATGAAAGTTCGTGCATTTTAGGTTCGCACTTTTTGTTCGAAACGCCTGCGAACATGTCCGCACCTTGTGAATGGTGCACCTGCGCAACCTACCAATGTCCGCACCTTTTGATCGGTGCACCTGCGAAACCTAAAAATGACACTGTTGCACTACAATTTGTCATCTCAACACTTTGTCCTGTGTCCCATGTATTATGTCACATCTGCTATTTCTTCTGTAGACTCATCTGGTTGTGTATAAGTGAGTTGTTCTTCTACAAGTGGGTTGCCATCAAGTACAACACATGAGTCATAATGCCAACAATCTCCCCCTTTGGACTTGATGGCAACAACACCAAATCACTCTCCCCCTTTGACATCAAGGGCAAAGGGTGGACCAAGAGATTCTCTTTCCTTGATAAACATTCTGTTGTCCATACTCCCCCTGAGTACAAGCTGAAATCTCTGAAAGAGATCCCCCTTTGTATATGCCAAGATGCACCAATCTGTCCATGCTTCCTCTGAGTACATGCTAAAGTTTCTGCTTTGCGGAAATGTGTTGTTCATGCTCCCCCTGACTGTAAGAAATGTCTGCAAAAAGATGTTCTACAAGAAAGAACATGACTCCATACATCATAAGTAACCTTCCTATCATCAAAACCATACATATATCCATCTCCCATCCAAGTGGGAATACACAAAATAAAGCAAGAACATACATCATTCATCCCAGGCATAGTGGGGAAATCAAAATAGGTCGTTACATGACCTTGATATGAAAAGAAATACATGACATAGAGACAAAAATATCTACAACAAGACTATGATAGTTATCGACAACTATCATCAGTGGTATCTACCAATCAACCTCAGACCAGCAACCATTGATCTCGTTTAGCGTCTATTCCATCAAACCAAGGTCTTCTAAAATAATGCCAACAATGCATTATTAGAAGAATATATGCTCCCCTTGAACCTGTGCCAAATGGTCTCTAACAGACCTATATTGGACTCCCTTCACCTAGAGCTCGACCCACATAAACCGACATATGTATGCGCATCCATCTGCATACAATAGACAAGATTCAACAACAAGATGATGCATCAACAATCCCCAGCTTCTGTCTGAGGTATTCAAATGTCTCCCTGGGCAATGGTTTGGTGAGTATATCAGCAACTTGTTCCTTGAAAGGAACATACTCTAACTTGACCTTTTGTTCAAGCACTTGTTCCCTTAGAAAATGATACTTGATAGGTATGTGCTTAGTCTTTGAATGCATGACAGGATTTTTTGAAATACTGATTTCACTTGTATTATCACAGAAGATGGAGATAGGTGGAGTACAGGTGATTTGAAAATCTTGCAAAGTTTGCATCATCCAAAGAAGTGTGCAGCAAGATGCAGCAGCCACATATTCTACTTCAGTTGTAGATAAAGCAATTGAACTTTGTTTCTTGCTGAACCACGATACTAATCTAGACCCCATAAAGAATGCACCACCACTAGTGTTTTTTCTGTCATCCACACTTTTTGCCCAATCTGCACCTATATATGCATGAAGTGTGAGATTCGCATCTCTAGGATACCATAAGCCATAGTTTTGTGTTCCTTGAAGATATTTGAAGATCATCTTAACTGCCTGTAGGTGTGCTTCCTTTGGATTAGCCTGAAATCTTCCAACTATTCCTACTACATGCATGATGTCTGGCCGAGTTCCTGTCAAATAGAGTAGACTGCCAACCATGGATCTATAGGTTGGTTGATGGACTACTGCTGATTCATCATTAGCGTTGAGGCTGCATCCTATGACCATAGGGGTACATACCGGTTTTGAGTCTTCCATGCCATATTTCTTCAAGATCTGCTTTATGTACTTGGTTTGAGATAAAAAGATACCATCTTTATTTTGTTGGATTTGTAAACCAAGGAAGTATGTCAGCTCACCAAGCAAGGACATTTCAAATTCTTTTTGCATTACCAAAGCAAAGTTTTGACTCATGGCTTCTTCATTGCTGCCAAAAATGATATCATCAACGTATACAACAAGTATTAGTAATTTATCATTATCAATTTTTATATATACATTGCTATCTGCTGAGCCTTTTAAGAAACCTTGTTGATGAAGGTATTTGTCCAGACGATAGTACCATGCCCTTGGAGCCTGTTTAAGACCATAGAGAGCCTTCTTAAGTCTACATACAAGATTTGGATCATTTCCAAGGATGAACCCATCAGGTTGTTCAATATATACTTCTTCATTTAAGTCTCCATTCAAAAAGGCAAATTTCACGTCCATCTAAAATATTTTGAACTTTTGAAAGCTAGAGAGAGCAAGGAACATTCTTATAGCCTCGAGTCTGGCAACTGGAGCAAAAGTTTCTTCAAAGTCTATGCCTTCTTGTTGCGCATACCCTTTACAAACAAGTCTTGCCTTGTTTCTAACTACTCCATTTTCATTTAGCTTATTTTTGAAAATCCATTTTGTCCCTATGACATTTTTATCTTGTGGTCTAGGAACCAACTCCCAAGTGTTATTCTTCTCAATCTGCTCAAATTCTTCCTCCATGGCTTTGACCCAGCATTCATCTTTGCATGCCTCTTTTACATTTTGTGGTTCAGTGGAGGAGAGCAATAGCTTGAAGCTTCTGAAATGGTTCTCCTTGTTTGTACACCTGCCTCTTTCTGCCCCAAAATTTGGGATTCCGGATGATTCTTCTGAACATATATGGATGGAGTCTTCTCTTCTATCATTATTTGTTCTTCTGGTGCCTCATGGATTTCTTCTTCGTCATGAATCTGATTTGATGTTGACGGATAGTCTTCGCCATCTTCGAAAACTTCATATCTTACCTGTCTAGGAGTGTTTCCTTCTTCATCAACCACTGCATCAATGCTTTCAACAATTTTGCCAAGTCTTTTATTGTAACATTTGTAAGCTTTGTTGTGGGGAGAGTAGCCAAGTAAAATGCCTTCATCTGCTCTACGTTCAAACTTGCCAAGATTTTCATCAGTCTTTTTAATGTAACATTTTCTTCCAAAAATATTGAAGTATTTTACCGTGGGAGTCTTACATACCAAAGTTCATGAGGAGTCTGAGTGTTGTTTACCCGGATGTTTGTCTTATTGAGTAACAGCGGCAAATGCGGCCTCACCCCAGAAGGTTGCAGGAGTTCCAGACTCATCAAGCAGAGCACAAGCCATTTGTTGAGTCGTTCTGTTCATCCTTTCCACTACTCCATTTTGCTGAGGAGTCCTTGCAGCAGAAAATTCCCTTCTTATTCCATGTTCTTCACAAAAATCGAAAAATTCATCTGAGGTAAATTCTCCTCCTCGATCAGATCTGAGACATTTGATTCTGCGGTCTGATTCGTTTTCAACCAAAGCTTTGAATGACTTAAATTTTTCGAAAGCTTCATCTTTATACTTCATGAGCCCTATCCAACACATTCTTGAAAAGTCATTCACATGAACAAAATGAAGTATTCTTTCTCCTCGAGGTGACCTCTTCCTAGTTGGACCACAATATATCGGTGTGGACAAAGTTCAAGTGGCCTGCTAGCTGATCCTTCCTTCTCAGGGAAATTAGTTCTGGTTTGCTTACCAAATTGACATGATTTGTATATTGTATTGTCTGGAATTATGATGTCAGGAAGATCACGAACTCCCTGATATTTGCATGCTTTCCTAATCTGGGAGAAGCTAAGATGCCCCAATCTTCTGTGCCATAGCCAGTGTTCGTCATTCTTGCTCAGATAGCATTGTTGTTCTCATTCTTTGAATATGTATAAATTATTTGGAATTCTTGTGCCTTTGATCACTGTTTTTCATGTGCCAAGCTCACGAACAATACATCCATTTGATTTAAATATTACCTCAGTTCCTTGATCGCACATTTGACTAACACTTAATAAATTATGCTTTAAGCCATCAACATACATAACATTACCAGCTTTGACCTTCTTTTTCAACTGAGCAGAACCTTCACCTTTTATGAATGCAAGGGTGTCATTTCCAAATGATACCTTCTTTTCCCTTTCTAAGGCAGTATGTGACTGAAGTTTTCCTTTATCACCTGTCATATGTTTTGAGCATCCGCTGTCAATGTACCATTGATTTTATTGTCCTTCTGCATACAAGGCTATCCCACATCTGTCTGGTTGTGGTTCTTTCTTTCTCCATGTTTTCGAACTCAATGAAGCCTGCTCCTTCTGAATTATTTGCCGAAACCTGCTTCTACATTCAGAATCTTCATGACCGAAATTGTTACAGATAGTGCATTCTATGTCATTTTCAAGAGCAGAGAAATTAGTGTAGGTTCTTTTCATGATTCCTATCATACCCCTTTGTTTTTTAGCTTCCCTAGTCATGATGGTCTTATAGGCAACACACTGAGCAGCTTTATGACCAAAGTTATGACAAGAGAAACATTGGCCATTGAAGAAATTCCTGCGACTATCAAATCTACCAACCATACGATTGTAGTTTCCATCCATTCTTGAGCTAAATTGAAAATGATTTACCTGTGGTCGGTTGAGGCTTCTGTTCATCTTTGAAGTAGATTGCTCCCGATAATCTTTGATCATTCTTGAAGCAACTTGTCATTGATTTACCTGGTGATCTGCATCATGCTTTTGTTGTTCATTTCTCCTTGCTGCATCAAGATAGCTTTTGGAGGTGGATGACTTCTGTGCTTGCTTCTGAGATTGAGATGCTTCTTCGGAATATCCGAGACCTGTCTTGATTAGAGGAGAACGCAGCACTTTGATAATTTCATCTAAAGTTTCAGATCCTTTAGCAAATCTGAGATTAAGGGCTTTTGTTTTCTAAATTTCTTTTCTAAGTCCCACAATTTCACATTCTAACTTCTAATTGTGTTTAGCCTTTTCAGCAAGTTGGAATGTTAAAGTATCTATAATCATATTCTTTTCTTCTAAACAAATTTTAAGTTTAGAAATTTCTTCATAAAGACCTTCTTCATTTATAGCATCCAAGAAATCATCATCTTCAAAAGCCATCAAAAGTCTATTATCATGACCTTGTTCATCTTCATCACTATTTGAATGTCCATCATTGTCTTCATGAGTATAATAGCTCTTCTTACTTACATATTGTTTTCTGTTCTATCTAACAGGTTCCTTACCTCTGTCTAGTTTAGCTTTATGAGGACATTTTGCAGCATAATGACCGACTCTTCCACAAGCAAAACATTTGAACGGTAGCTTACCTCTGAATCTTCCAGTTCCCCGTATAAGGTTCTTGACAAAATTTGATTCTTCCTCTTCTTCTCACATATGTCCTGGTTCATAGTAATCTCCTTTTCCTGAAGCTTTGAATGCAGCTTCTCTTCTGTCTGATGGTCCTCCTTTTCTCATTTCGTAAGCAATTAGAATTCTGTGTAATTGTGACATGGTAAGATTCTTTAGATTCTCCTTTTCTTCTATGGCAGAAACTTTTGAATCAAACTTAGGGGACAAAGATCTTAAAACTTTCTCAACCAAAACAACGTCTTTTATTTCTTCACCCAAGTTTTTCATACAATTTACGATCTCATCTATACGTAAAAAATAGCTAGCCACACTTTCATCATTATGCATTCTGAGACTTTCATATTGAATTCTAAGTGTTTGTAGTTTTTCTCATTTTACCTGCTCATCTCCTTCATAGCTCAGAACGATCTTGTCCCATATTTCTTTTGCGCTTTTGAGCTGCATCACCTTGACAAATTCTGATTGAGATAGACTTCCCAATAGAGTATTGACAGCTTTTGCATTTGTTTCATACTGCTTCTTACCAGCTGAATCTGTAGGAGTTGCTGACGGAAATGTGTATCCTGTTTCCACAATATCCCAAACTTATGTACCAAGAGATTGAAGATAGGCAGTGATTCTTACCTTCCAATAGACGAAGTTGGTTCCATCAAATATCGGTGGCCTGATAGATGCTTCCTTTTCGTAGTTGCTCATGATGATAAATCTTCCTTCAAGCGATCAAGCTTTTCCTGAAGGACCTGCTCTGATACCAATTGTTGGAAATAATACTGAAAGGGGGGGTGAATCAGTATTATCAAACTCTTTTCAATTTATACAAATATTAGCAGATGAAACTTGTGTATACCTTACAAACTTATAATATATTAATCTGTGTGTCAGAACCATATAACAAGAACAAAAATAGAGCAACAGTCATACCAAGGAACACAAGATATAAGGTGGAAACCCAATGTGGGTGAAAACCACCAGCGGCAATATGTCTTTATCTTCTTTCAATGAGAAACTTCTTTTTAAAATGATTTTGCACTGGTGCAGTCCTTTACCAGTACACTGGCTTCAACCTGCAGAAGGCTACAACCTTCTCTTTTCTTCCAGGGACCACGTTTCATAAATTTTCATACTGGATCCATGAACATTAAATAATCATCAAGTACATGTGAATCAACCAATCTCCTTTCCACAAACAACTAATGAATCAACCAATAGCTTCTCAGAATACAGTAACCAGAAAAGCAATACTAGTAACCAGACACCGATTCTAAATCTAGAACTCTGCAGCAATAGACAAAAGGCAACCAAAATATATTTCAAGAAAAGTCTGCAACTTCACCAATAGAAACCTGCAGATATCCACACTTTCTCTGTCTGTGACCTACGCAGCTTCGCTCCTGCGCTGTCTGTGGCCTGCGCAGCTTCGCTCCTACACTGTCTGTGCTCTGCGCACCTCTGCACCTGCGGCGTCTTCTGATCTGTGTACCTCCGCACCTGAACTGTTTTTGGCCTGCGGACCTCCGGACAAACAATTTATTAGTCCTCAGATATACCCTTGACTGTCAGATTCACAGATCTGACCATGCGCCAAAGAGGTCTCGACCCCTCAGATGATATCTCTTCTAATGTTCATGTTCAACTATAACTCACCAACCGATTTCCAGTATTTCAGATCTTGTTCTTCTTAAGATATTCAACACTCTTGTACTCAGCGAAATGATCTCCTTTCCCTTTTATAGCCTAGGCCTTACACAAACCATGGACCAAAACCATTGAAATCCAATAAAAGGGACCCAAAACCTAGGTTCAATAATTTAGATATAAAACCACGGACCAAAACCATAGGATCAAAAACGTCGGATTAAATACCATGGACCAAACTTAAGATGCGGGTTTTTCTCTGCATGAAAGTTCGTGCATTTTAGGTTCGCACCTTTTGTTCGGAACGCTTGCGAACATGTCCGCACCTTGTGAACGGCACACCTGCGCAACCTGCCAATGTCCGCACCTTTTGATCGGTGCACCTGCGAACCTGAAAATGACACTGTTGCACTACAATTTGTCATCTCAACACTTTGTCCTGTGTCCCATGTATTCTGTCACATCTGTTATTTCTTCTGTAGACTCATCTGGTTGTGTATAAGTGAGTTGTTCTTCTACGAGTGGGTTGCCATCAAGTACAACATATGAGTCATAATGCCAACAAGAATTACTTTGCAACACCATATTACTCGGAAGATTTCTAAATTTCCTGATTAACTTGATGATAAGTTGCAGATTCAGCAATTTCTTGGTATTCTAAATTATGACTATAAGTATATTCCCAGATTACATGAGAAGAATGCTCATATTTGTAACCATCTTTCAGGTGGTTGGTCTCCAACTGCTACCGCTACCCTCACATACTAAAAATATGAATGTAGAAATATGCCAGCTCATAAAACACCCATTTTTTGGAAACTTATTCTATAGACAAATGCCTCCGACGAAATTTGGGAAGTGGTTCAATAAGGTGTAATGTGTTCTTACAAATCTGATGAGCTCACTCCTACAAAGGGTGTATTTTGCAGTAGAAACAGAAACACTTGCTATCATTTATGGTATACAAAAACTTGAAATGCACTTGGCCCTAGCACATTTTATTGTTAGAACAGATGGCCAGAACTTTCAATATTTCCTCGATGCCAAAATTGATAGACAGTTTGCTTGAGGTTGATGCTTAACATGGAAACTCTGGTTCCAGCAATACAACTTTACAATACTATGGATACCAAGTAATTCTAGTTATTTAGTCGATGTGATGACTTTCAATATTTCCTCAATGCCAAAATTGATAGACAGCTTGCTTAAGGTTGATACTTATCATGGAAACTCTGGTTCCAGCAATACAACTTTACAATACTATGGATACCAAGCAATTCTAGTTATTTACTCGATGCAATGACTAGAGATTTGGCACCAACATAAATGAATAAAATGTTCAAAATCAGACATAGAAAGCCTATGTATTGTCATGAATAGTATCCAGATAAAAATAATATATATTATTTGGATCGTAAAGGCAGTTTGAATACCTCAACATATCGATTGCAAATGTTAGATGATATATTCATCGGTGTGAAAATGAGAAGAAACAAACTCTTACAAAATTGCAGTGGATGGAAAAGCAAAAACATGGATTTCAATTTCTGTCTTCATGCAGCCCCGGTAAGGATTATCCTTGTAGCAATATGAAAGTAGAGATGTATATAACGACTGCGAGTCTTAATGATGAATGGTTTGAAGGTGCCCAGTGGAGTACAGTCACAAATTATCTCTTCAAACTTCATTAGTAATTACCATAGACTTATCCAGTATATTAAAATTTCTTATTAGATTTTTGCAAAGGCTTGTGAGCTAGAATGAGAAGTAATCCCCAGATGTCCTCCAGCCAAAAGAATCCTTGAAAATCTTACTACTTGAAGCAATAATGGACGAAATTGAAACAACTCCATCTCCAATATGTGGGATATCCTAGAGAGCTCAATATTTCCAGTTTTCAAAATTAATGCAATTTCGTTGATTGGCATGTGCAACATGGAATCCCTCTGAAGGTAAGAGAACCTGTGATCATTGAAAATCTTCTTAAAAACAAAGTGTATCCGCTAGAGATAGCCCTGAGGAAGATCATTGTTATGAGCTAGAAGTAGAAAATTATAATCAAGTGCATTCAAAGTATTCAGGTTAGGGGAAGATTACGTGTTAATTGAGAACTTTGAAAGACGGTTGAGTGAATTCCCTGATGATCTTGCTGATAAACAAGTAATTCTCAAATATATTACTTCTCTATTCCTAGAGATGTGTCCTGTTGCGTTGTTTATTAATTACGATAACTGAATTAGCTTGATGATTAATTTGGGAAGTTGGACAGAAAATATTGCATTGTTAGTAAACATGACAAATCAGTGAAGAGCAGCAGTTGCAAGAATAGAGAACTGGAATAAATCCCACTATGACAAAGCTGGACATTCATGATATTGGAGGTTCTGCATAAATCCAACAGGGAAAAGGAAAATAAGTTGTTTACCACAAGAAAGGAGAATCTTCATTAAAAAAGTTATCCTCCATTATTCAAGAAAAATAACAAGAAAGGATGGGACATGATGATTTTGATGATGCTTGATCCGGATTTAAATAGGAACGCAATAGATTACAGAGATAACCATAAATACAGAGATGCGATAACCATAAATAAAGAGATGCAGCGGAAATAACACTTCATTTCATTAATGGAAAATACCGAAATATGCTTACAACCAGAATTGGAAATAAACCAGCTAGGACGATGGTAGCTTATCTCTGAGAAGAGATGTGCGGCTACATGTCTCTGAACTGTTCCGAACTTGTGTTAAAATGAGGCTCGAAGGCCTATTTATTATTGAGAAACAATGGAAAACCCTTCACATTCCAAAACCGACCCTTAGAAGATGAAACGCCAAATTGTGGGCCCCGTTTTGGGTAAATTGGTACATCAATTTCCCGGGGTCGTAACTTTGGCATACGATCTCCGTTTGACGTGTATTATAGCTCGTTAGAAAGATCTATCCGAGAACTACCACTTTGGGAAGGGCAACATCGGTTTCCATGGATCCGTGTTGCCCCTGGAATCCCAAAAAACGTCGTTTAGGGCCTCAAAACGGCTCCGGAAGTTCAGGACCCGAAAAACTGCTAAAAATAGTAAGTTGTGCTACAATTAAGGAAACTGAAAATGCTGAAAGAGACAATGATGGGGGTCAAGATGGACTTGGCAGGTGGCCACCAATATCCACCTGGATCATTCCTCCCCCCTTAGGAAGCAATGGTCCCCATTGCGTTGAGTTCCTCCATCTGCTGACCTTGTTCTGCACTGTCCAGTAATGGTGGGAAGCATGGTCAATGATGGTCCACATTGAACACTTGGTGAAGGTGAAGGAATGGAGGAATGTTGTGCTCCAAAGCATTGTTCCCCATAAGCTTGGTACTGCTGTAAGGACCATGTTGGAGTGTTCTGAGCTTCTGATGGGTTCTGGTAAGGCGTTCTTTCTGTCGATGCAACCAGACTTTGTTGCCCACCTGAAGCTTGTGTGGTACCCCTATGGGTGAGGAGAAGTTGTTCCTGTGTTCTGTCATGCCCGTATCCCTCTGCTGCTGCTGTGTGGAGGAACCCTTTGCGGTGGTCAT
The DNA here is from genome assembly GCA_000404065.3 of Pinus taeda. Lineage (NCBI taxonomy): Eukaryota > Viridiplantae > Streptophyta > Pinopsida > Pinales > Pinaceae > Pinus > Pinus taeda. The sequence continues at coordinate 146,160 of APFE030765771.1, forward strand.
GGAGTAGCAACGATCTTTCCCTTACTTTGGGAGTGAACCATACAGATGAATTTCCTGGTCTGTGATATGAGCTTGCTGCCTTTCTTAGTAGTGATCAAAGATGTGGCGGTAGGTGGGGCTACCTCCGGTATCCTGTATAATGAATTATTCAAAGAAACAATGACAGCGCGAGGCCTTGACTCATACACAGCATGTCACCTCCACAAGTATGGCTGGCCTAATAATACATCACATACATCCAGAGGTGTAACATCACACAATACCTCGTCGGTGAATGGTTTGATGCTGTAAGGAAGGCGGCACTGCTGGCAAACTTTGAGATTTCGTCCTTCATGAAGCCACCTGATTGGTGTAGTCGG
>APFE030765781.1:11569-44118 GCA_000404065.3 Pinus taeda
ATCCAAGAATTTTTCATTTATGTAATGTAAAGGAGGTTTCCCCCTCGAAGAGGCTGAATTCTAAGGCGTTGATCTATCTTTTCTATCTTTTCTTGAGCTGGTTTCATAACAGAAAACACCTATTATATCACTTTAACTCTTATTATTGACTGATGCAAAACATTTGTATTTATATCATTGCAAGAGTAAAGTAGTTGAATAAATAGATTGTGTAAGTGATGATGATTCTAGAGAAATGTTGTTTACTTTATAACTCATGTTATTATTATTCCTATAAATCTAATTACTTTGAAATTTTTAGAAATTTTAGAAAACTACTCAGAGATAGTTGGTTCTCCCAAGTGAATTTCCAATTGTTGTACTATGTAACAACCCCCCCATTTATGAATTACAATAGCTAGGTTAGAGATATAAATGGGGACCCTCTTTAAATTTTTAGTCTTAGGATAATAAAACCTAACTCTAAGAAATTTCCTTGAAAAATCTTGCAAAACAACCCAAGGATGAGATCCTCATCGCAAATCGCGAATTGCAAATCATGCTTTTCCATGTGATTATCATAAAACACCTTTAAAAATTTGCGATGCACAATCAAAGCTCCCACTGCGATATCTTGATTATAAGCACCTTTTCATTTTGCAAATCGAACTTTGCAAAGTTCACAAGTAATTAATCTATGCAACTACAATGCCCATTAATGATTTGCAAAATGCGATATTGCGACAATCACAATCGCATTTTCCCTTATAGAAAGCACAACACTATATTGTATCGATTTAAAGGATTGCGATGTGCGAATAAGAGCAGCAAGCATGCGAAATAATTATATTTTAAATACCAAAATGAAGAAATTGACAGGTTAATAAATATTTAGCGGCCCGAGGAGAGATAATCATTTTCCAAGTTATGGGTAGTTAACATTGAGTATCTCATTAAACCTTTCTCACAATCCAAAGTCATTTCAGAAAAGCTTTCAATTTAATTGCCCAATATTGTCTGCGTTGATATATGTTTTCCATTTCAGGCAAGCTACAAAAGACATCACTGAGGAAGGTGATGCAGAAACAAAAAAAGTAAAGCATTGTTGAATCTGAGTTTACAAAGATGGCTCCCATATTCTCCGATACAGTATGCAATGTTGATGGAGGGGCAACAACTTGGGAGGTCATTTGCAATAGGCTTGAGGATGAGCGTCCCAAGATTACTATTACAAAGCAACAACTGACTCAACAAGATCCTCGGGGCTTCAATTCAAGGATGCTCCCTATTCGTTTCTGCATAGGATAGGAGCGAGAGCTAAAATCGTCCCATACAGGGATATGATAAGGTGGGTGCTTGAAAATCTCACCATTGAAGATAGGTAATTCAGGAATTCAAGGAATGAAATCATGGGATCATTCAGAGCAGAGGACATGAAGAAAATGTATCATATACTTGATCCTCAAGATATATATGATAAGACGTACATGGCCAGCTTTGAAAAGAATAACCTAGACCCCTTCAAGTTGATTTAGTGTTGGAGAGTATTGGACAACAAATTCAAATTTGACAAATTGGGTATGTATGCTATAGCCTCTTTGGAAAACCCCTACAACTATGGGTTGCCCACTAATTCTAAGTTTTCAATAGAATGAATTCCTCTGATTGATGCCTATGTTAATTCCCACATCATGAATTGGGCCACCATCATATCTGATAACCTAGCCACCATCATTACTGAATATTGAGAGAAGAGAGCCTCCTCTCCAAAGAACCTTCCCCCCTTCTATTTTAGTGCCTACATTATGGATGCCGTTTGTTTCTGCATTGCATTTATGACCATTGGTAGGAAATGGACCTTACAGGACCCTTGCCCTATCCATCTCATTCATAACCAAATATGGTAATCCCATTATATACCCCATTTATATAAGATATGTCATTCTATTATTTTTCCCGTGCATCAAATAATTTTCAATAAGAAGTCCCCAAGGTTTTCCCAAGACGCTGCAATAGACCTTCTAGTGGTCGGAAAATATTTTATTGAAGAATGGTTCACCTACATTAGGGTTTTTGGTAGCACACCAACCCACATGTCCTTCTTTTGTATGTTTCTGATAAATTGTTAGCAAGGGAAATCACCCACCAGACCATGGGAAAAGGCTTAACTAAAGTCCTCAAAGAAAACAAGAAGTTATTATAGGCTTCTTTTCCTGTCAAGTGTGGTTATTTTTCTTTAGAAAATTTTAATCATGCCATTAAGGAGTCAGTAAACATGGAAGCCCTCAGGCTTCATACATTGCCAAAAAGGAAATTTGATCCAGGCAAGGTAGCACATAACACCACTATTGCGGTAAAGCTCAATCCATATAACCATGAGGATAACGATTTTGAAGACCTGTTACAGTCGACCGAGTCCTTCGAACAAGCGTTCGAAGGGGCTAAAGAGAAATTGAGTCCTAAAAAGTTTGAAATATTTCAAGAATTCAAAAATGAAAGGCTCGAAGTAATCCCAATGCACATGTTGAAGATCGAAGATAAGCCTACACCAAGTGTGATTTTTAACAATGAAGGACCTAGTACTCCCATAGCATCTCAGGTGAATATTAAGAAAACACCAGATATGGGGAAGGCAAAAGAAACAGATAATACAACAAAGTCTAGTAGAAGGTTAGCTGAGAAATGGGTTCTGAGCACCCCATCTAAAGAAATCAGTTCAGAGGTCAAAGGTAGCAGTTTGGAGGAGGAGTGGGATCAATTTAATTAGAACCTACAAGACACTCCCAAAATGATAGCTGGCAAAGGGACAATGGAGTGTCAGACTCCTCTGAATATTTAAGAGAATACATAGTCAAAGTTTATGGATGAATAGTCCAAACCCATGGATGAGCAGTCTAAGCCTATAGATGAGCATGCGACAACATCCCAGCAGACTGAGATTATCCCTGTTGTTCCCACATCAGAGATCATCTTGAAAGTGACCAAAATCCCTCCACTTCATATGTTCTATAGCCCTCTCCACAAGGTTGTAGTAAGAAGGTAGAGAAAAGGGAAAACGATAGAAATACCCGAGCTCCCACCTAGAGACAAGAATGGACATAGTTTGGAGGGACATTCCTTTCAACCCAACTAATAACTTGACTAGATTGTCATAGTTCACGGGAGTATATACAACGACCACCATGGACAAAGCCACTCAAGTCTCTACTTTGTGGAGAGAAAAGGAGAACAAAATTGCATAGCTCGAGTAGCAGCTCGAAACAAAGAAAGCAAGTGTGAACAGGCAAGCAACTGAGCAGCTTGCCCAATTGCAACAGAGCATGGAGGTCCTGAAAATAAGCCATGAAGCTGATATATCAGCTAAAAACATGCAACTCCAAGAATTGCAGCAAGCCATGGAAAGATTAAGCATGTTCCTACTATCGAGGCGTTTGTTAAAGAGGCTCTGGAACTAAATTCCCTCCTAATGAAACAACAACAACACTTCTGCTAAATATGTCACACATTACTCCTTATCTGATCACTAATGACCATCTAACAGATAAGGTGATCAACCAAAGAACCGAGTTTATTGATCTCAACACTAGAATCTCATAGTTCATCTAATGGCAGAAAACAGAAGACGGAAGGAAGGTAATCTCCCTGAAATTGAGGAGACACACAAAGACATTCTTTTCATAGATTCGGACGTGAGAATCAATCAAGTTGAGCTAGAAGTGGCAAGGGAAGCTAGGGTATTGAAGAATATAATCAACGCGGTGAACCACACTCTATTTTTCAACAACTTGCTAAAGGAAGGCAGTCTAAAAGAAATGCTTGATTTAGGTGCTTTGCATAAAAGTTAGCAGGAAAAGGTAGAGGCTCAAAGGGAAGCAATAGCAAAATTGACCAAGACCAACTGGGATTCATATTGGCAATACCTCATGAAGCCGAACAGCCAGATCATGACCCTTAACTGCTCACTTCATTTGACTCAGCGGATGCTACCACCTCTCACTGATGTGATTTTCACAAGATGGCTGAGGACACATTTTGGGGCTCCTCCTCAACTCAAACCAATGATTGATATATGTGATTTGAATGATAAGCTGGTAGACAACAAATCATCATCTTAGTTCTTCTCATCAAGCCATTGTTTATTTTTAGAGTTAGTTAACTAGTTAGGAGGAAGGTTGTTTGAAACCTCTTCAAATTTTTGTATAATATATTTTTGCACATTAGTTAGAATAATATTTATACCCTTCTCATACATTTAGAGAAGGGTCCATAATTTTATCAAAAAAATTTGCAAAGAATGCACTTGTGTAATTTTGTGAATGCTTTGATGAAATTATGGAACATGATCATTTCTTTTAGATATCAGACTACTTTCCTTTGTGCATGCATTATTGTGTTCTTGGGAGATAATTTGATTCAAAGAAAGGAGTTGATCCATGTCATTAGTTAAATGAACAAAACTTTGTACATATGGTACTATTATCTTGTATGATTGATTTTGTTTTCTTTTAATCAGTGACAACACTTTACTTTTATGAATTGTATGTGAGATTTATTCTTTCTGTTAAGCATTAATTGCACTATTCTATGATGCCTAGCTGAAATTGTTAATTTTCATATATATAATTCATCATATATGCGATATATTTTATAAATTTCTCTGACTAACTATTTAGTCAAAGAAATTATCTTATATGTTATAATCTATGTTTATGCATGATTAATCTTTATTATCACATGTTCAGTAGATATCTATGTAGATCACATACCGCACAGAAATACATGGGTTTATATTATAATAAGTTAGTTAGAAGATTTGCATGATACGATAGGTCATTTATATTATCATTATTCTATTGCAAACACTCATGAACCACCCACTCTCATCTTAAAACCCACACTAGGAAACTGGTGCCATTATCCCCAATCAGAGCCACCACTTTAAACGGAAAAGGAAATGTCTTAAGGTCTAGCCCAAGTGGTTATCGCCCATGTTGGTGCAGCAGAAACATGAGGCCTTCATCATGTTCTTCCATTTCGAAATCTACACCTATTGTGAATGAGGATCAAGCTATCAACAGAGTTGGTGTTTCACAACCAACCTGCATTGTCATTCATGAAGAGTATGAGTGGAAGCCTGAGAATCAACCCACAGCGAAGGATGATGCCCTTTTGTCTGCGCCTCCTTCGTTTCTCCCTCATATCTTTGGTGATCCTGCCATCCATGATTTCACATGTGTATCCCTATCCATGGATGCACCCATTATTAATCATTCGCAAAACACACCAGATGTCAGTCCATCATCTGACAATGGAGAGGACAAATCATTCTTTGAAAATCCACTTTATTTTTCATCTACCTTTCGTAAACACATAGGGTGAATTTTTCCACTTCTCATCTGCCCCTTGGTTTGATTCATTAGATCATGAGGATGCCAATGAAATCATTGATTTTTCTAATCGTAGATGTCGTGATCTATTTATCCCCATCTTTGATCATGATGGTGATTCTCTCGCAGTTGATCTTTCAAAGCCACCTATTTATGATGATCTATCTGTCAACGAAGTTGAAACCCCACAAACTGTTGAGGAACTTCACTGTGAGCTGATGGTTATATCAGGTCCTCGTTTTCCTAATGTTGGTTTCACTTTCGATTAGGAAATTGTTGAAACACCCAAGGCTCCTCATTACTCATTTGTATGCATTGAAGATCAATCTCACACACACATTATGCTTCCTCCACTCAAATTACACAATTCCATCGCTCATGCATTGGAGAAATCTTACATAGCAAGCACATGTGTAGGACGCAAGTTGTCTTTGTCTCTTTCATTGGCCTGCATGTCACAGTCAAGAGTATGTGTATGCTTAACATCTGCATGCAATGTCCACAGCACCATGGTAAGTCCAGGAATTGCATGTCATGCGCTTGCACTCACTTATGCTTTATGGACGCGTTTAAACTCGTAGTGTGTTTGTATTCATTTTTATATCTTTAATGTTTTTTGTTTTGCATATATGTGTCTTTTGTGAACTATACCTTCACCAACATGGGTCGATGATCAGAATCTAGATTAGGGGAAAAAATTTGCTCAAAAATCAAAGTGCTAATAATCACTCAAAACCTAAATGATTACACCTATCTCAACAATATGATCCCAATGCAACTCATTTCACTCAAAATGGAGATTGAATGAGAAAGATATTGTGTTCTGATCATTTTGTCAAACATGCAAAATTTTGGGTACAAGGCTGCGTGGGATGCTAACTAGGCATCTGCATAGCCCAGTCAGAAAAATGAATATTCCAAGGAATATTCCTTGTAATATTCTCGAAATATTCTGATAGGTGGCTCAATTGCATTATGAAAATTGTCGGCATGTTATTGGTCAAAGACATTGAGTTCAACCAATGAGAGGCTGACATGTGGCAAGCCCGGAGGCTACCACATGCCCTCTCAAAGGTCGAGTAAAAAGTTTTGGCAAGTGATGAGCCTCATCATTAGGTAACTATATGGACCTTCATTCACCTCCTATATTACTCAAATCAACTGTTCTCATAACTTATTACATGTTTTGATTATATTTTGTTTAATGAGATGAGTCAAAGTGAGATATTATGCCAGTGGACTAATGTGCATTAAATGCAGGTTTGTGAGAGAAAATCATGGAATTTTGGCAACATTAAAGGCTGAAACTTGAATGGGACAAGGAAGAGATATTCTAGGAGGTAAATTCTCCTCATTTACTCCTCCTTCATTTGAATATTCCTCCATTAATCACACTAGCTCGTAGTACAAGAAGCCAAGTCATGAAGATCAAAAGGCAGTCGAGCAAGTGATAGTCAAAGAGTTAGTTCATCTCGAGTTTGGGATCTGAGCCTCCCTATATTTAAGGAAGTCGTTGGAGACTTCAGTTATATAAATAAAGAGGCCTAGAGCCTGATTACGATTCGAATTTTTGTTGTAAAAACACTAGTTATTTTGGAGCTCCAGACTTGTGGAAGATATTTCTCTGTAATTTTCTGTTTTGATAATGAGAATAATATTTTTCATGATCTAGGTTAACTCAAAGAGTTGAATCTCTTGGGTTAGGGCCCAACCCTAGTAGCAAAGGCTCCTCTTCTTATATCTGTATGCTTAGATTAGTTTCATAGATTCATGGTTAAATTGTCCTTAGAAGTATTTCATTGCAAGTAGTGTAGATTTGATTAGTTTGTTTATTAGTTTTCTTCCTTTGTGATTTACTTCAGTAGTAGGTTAGAAGCGATAAAAGGAAGAACAAAAAGCTATCAATAGGTTTCTTGGCCTCACTTCCTCCTTCAGGGATCATGATTTGAGGAAAGGACCCCTATGCAACCCCAAAAAGACATATTTCTACTTTCTCGTAGAATTTAGAGTTTACTGTACTCAAACCAAGATTTGATCAGTTTGCAAGTGTAGGATTTAATTACCATTTCTTCCATTTTTAGTCTTACAGTAGACCTCATGAATGAGTTCATATTATTCTACAAATTTCCTTCATGCATGAAGTAGACAACTAGCTCATTAGACTCTGTTTTTCTAGCTCATTGAAATTCTTCGTGATTACATGATTTTTGGGCAAATATCATTGTTCGATGTAGTGCAGGTGTTTCAGAAGTAAAGAAAGATTTCATTGCAAGCAACCTCCTTCCAACTTCATCCATCCATAATCATTCCGTGCTTTCACTAAGACCTTCACCAATTTCATCATTTTACATGGAAACTTCTCCAAGCATGTTGAGAAAAACCAACCATCTCCCAACCTTGGTTTTGAGTTCTGAGTGATCCTAGGCATTCTATCACTCCATTCCATCCACCAACCACCTTCCCTAAACCTTCCATCACCTCCAGCATGCATTGTTTTGCTCTCGACTATATCCTGTAGAAATACGGGGAATCCTGTAGGTTTTTAGGACATCCTGTAGGTTTTCCTGTAGTGGCTTGTTTTCAGGGTGAATTGAGGGAAAACCTCCAGGAAGCCACACAAGGTCACCTAAGGGCATCCCAAATATTCCAACCATTAACCAGCATCCCTACGCCACCTGCCAAATCACCAAAAGGGATTAGCTTTCACGCTTGTTTTTCCATAAAAATAATAAAAAGAAAAAACGATTTATTTTAGTCCTTTACATGCACAGTAGTGATGTTTGATGTTTTGAACATTCATGCTTAGGGAAGTAGCATGTCATACATGTTAGCTTGGAATTCTTGTAAAGCATAGTTTCTCAGCAGTTAGTTAGGAAATGGTGTGTTTTTATCATCGGATTTCAACCCTTTTCCTTATTGCAGTAGACAAGATTTATCCTAAAGTATATTTCTCTTTCTTTCATCAGTAAGCAAGCTTCTTTTGAATCCATAGAATTTTGGCTTGAAAATACTAGTGGTCTCTTGCTAGCTGAACAGTGAAAAAAGTCAGAACCATCACTTTTACTTGTGTATACAGCACTGTCACCTCCAAGTTTGTGTGAACCCCAAGTTAATAAAGTAAAGTTGGTAGCCCTAGGAATTGAAGCATTCTTGTTGCAATACTGGTGCCCATCAACAAGGTGGGGAATTGAACTCGCGACCTTGCCCCCACAAGCCCCATGCCTTACTGCTAGGCCACAACCACAAGACTTAACCATAAATAATTTTGTTTATATTTAAAGTTTAACCGCCGAAGTTTGGAGGTAAGGGGCTAACCCAAAGGGACTAGCCCCAGTTACATGGGCACCATACGACCCAATACTCAAAAGGAGGGTGCTAGCAGTAGTTGGTGGTGGTTTTGGCAAGTTTGAAAAATCTAGCATTGCACCAATTTTGGCAGGGTTACCTAGAGTTTCTGCAAATTTGGTGGAGCTTTCCTAGGGAAAACTCAAGAGACCATAACTTCTTTATTATTCCACCAATTTTGGCTCAAAAAGAATCATTCCTAGATGATTTGGGTTCTCTAAAAACAATGGAACATGTTTTAGAGGCATAAAGGAACTTTTGTATGTGACTTTTCTAAATTGAAGTTTAAGGAAGCATAGGGCCACCAAGGGAGGAGTTCAAGCCTAGATCAATTGAAGTCCAATTGCAGAGCTTGGATAGTCATTTTTGGGTTTTTTAGGTCTCATGAATCCAATGGAGTAGGTTGAAAATCCATTGGAGCATTGCAGGTGCATGTAATCATAGAATTGATCATTAATTCAAAAAGGGCCTAGCCATTGAAGCAAGTCCAAGGAGATGTAGTCCAGGAGGGGTGACCTCCTTTATCAACTTTGTGTTATGAGTTGTTGTGTTTTACTTCTCTGCAATTTACTCATTCTATATGTGTTTTAAACAACTAATTAACCTCATAAATTGCTCATAAAAGAAACTCAATACATGAAACATAATTCCTCACATTTTGGTTAATTTGAGACAATCCTAACCACATTTTTAATACTGATGAGGGAGATTGCATAGCATTAACAAATTTGCCCAACATTTCAGATGAAGTTGGTATCAGAGCACTGTTATCTCATTTTAAACTTGAGATGGTTTGCCAATATTAACTAGAAAATTAGCTATTGGTTTTGTTTTTGTGCAAGGAGAATTTAATTGTGTGCAAGTTTATGTGTGTACGCTGAAGAAGGGAGATGCTTCTTTGTTTAGAAAAATTTTGAATCTTTGTGAAGATTTTTGATCCATTACAAGTGTGATGGCATCTTCAACAAGTGATGTTTCTAATCCATTTTCCTTACCAAGACTCTTTGATGAAGAGATGTTGCCAGTGCTTATCATCATGAGAGATATGGTGCAAGAGATTAATGAATATAGGAAGGAGAACACTATACCTCAAGAGGAGTTGATGTCCAAGAAGGAGGAGAAGCAAGAGCTTCTTGAAAAAATGCATGAGATGGAAATTCAACTCCATGATTCCAAGGAAACCCTAGCCAGGCATGTGCATGAAAATTAGGTATGCAATTCAAGTTTATCTTCAATTTCCTCTCAAAATGAATGTTTTTGTGCTTTTGCAAGACACACTAAAGGAATAGGGTCCAAATTATTGATGAATATAGGCTATGAACGTAAAGGGCTAGGAAAACATGCAAAAGGTGTAGTTGAGCCAATTGTTGTTGAGGAAAGGCCTAGGTATTTGGGTCTTGGTTATGGACAACATGATGGAGAATGCTCCAAAACCAAGGAGGCACAAGAAGGTGTTCCAAGAAGGGCTTTAATTACATGTTCATTACCTCAAGCTTGTCATGTTTGTGTTCATGAGGAATGAAAAAGTTTTATACCCACTTTGCAAGAAGATGCTCATAAGCATGCAACTAGTGGAAATGGGAAACAAGAGGATGTTGAAAGCTCCAAGGTCATTGAAACAATTGTTGGTATTCTAAAGAGAGACACTACCTCATCAAATTCACCTCTTCAAGAAGGCGACAAAGGTAAATGTGCAAGGCATAAATATGCTTTTAATCAAGTTTCTTTTTACTATGATAAACATGGTAAATCTTCACATAAGATTTTGATAAAATTTAAATGGTCCTTTTGTGGTTTGAATAACCATACTATTTTTAGGTGTTGGAAGAGGATACACATACACAAGAAAATTTCAAAATAAAAGAGACAGAAAGCCAAAGTTCCACTGGATAATAGAAACCATGTTGAAAAGAAGATGCAATTAGTTTTCACTTATTGCCATAACCAAGGTCATATTGTAGACAAGACTTTTCATCCAACAAGTCATCAAAGACATTTGAAGAAGGTGGAGAGAGATTTTGGCAAGAATGGAAAAGAGGATTCCATAATTAATTTGGGTCAAGAAGATACACATGATGAAGTGCAACTGAAAGAAGCACCATTGAAATGGTTTGTAAAGAGATGGTTAGATTTCTTAACCAATTAAGGCCTTGCATGTCTTTTGATAATTCATGCGAATATTGCCTTATTGATGCATTTCCTTGTTATTTGGATGCATTTATTTTCTCCTAAGAATATGTTGCATATTGCATGAAGAAAGATGTTGGAAAAGAGTTATGTTGACTCACTTAGATACAGTAAACATGGCAATTTGCAAGTAAAAATTTGCATGCATGTTGCATTCTTGAACTTTCATGTTTACTCCAGGAAGGTGTCCGAAAGTGGAGTATGTTGACTCACATTATTGCAGCAACTTTGATCATTTCATCTCTTTAAGTACTTGTACATACCAATGGGGTTTTCGTACTTGTGATTGTACTTATGAGAGAGTCAAGAATTGTTATACATGAATGAGATTTTGTGTGTGTGAAGAATGGAATTTTTAATAGTTTCATTGTGCTTGAACATGCATGAGTGATTGACTTGTGTTGGCTGATTGCTTTGTTAACATTTATGTTGTCAACTTGAGAATGTTAATCATTTTCACATGCATGAGTGTCGGCTTGTGTGGTCGATTGATTGTTACATGTATGTTATATCGACTTGGAAGAGTTGATTTTGTCTCCAAAGATCAAAGGGAGATGTGACGAATTGTTTTATGAGAATGTGGAATTTTGTAGGTTTTAACCCTATAAAGAAATTACTTGCATACGAATTCTAAAACATAGAAAATAAACAATGTGAGAGCATAACACATAAAACCCATATACACAGAGATTTTCCCTTGGATCCCCAAACCGGGACTACCAGTTTGATTTTTCATTATTGTTCCTTTCAATTTTACAATACATGTTTATACATGCCAAAGAATCCAATACCATGGACAAAAAACCATCACATCCAAAACCGTGGACCGAAAACCATCGCGTCCAAAAACATGTGTGAAAATAATGCACAAAACCATAGGTGGGTCTGCCCAACCTAACATAAGGTCCAAAACCAAAATTTTCTAGGATGCTACCCCGGACCCCATAAAGTGGGGTCACATGTACGCCTCAAACCTCCTCTGGATCACCCACCCCCCGGCCGCCCCCCCCCCCCCTGCCACCCCCCCCCCCTTGCCCCCCCCCCCCCCTACACAATCGGTGCAACAAAGGGGGGACTCTGCCCCCCCTCTAACCCCCTGGTTAACTATGTGGGCTAATCGTGGAAAGAATATAACACAACCCAACATTCTCTCACTTTTTGTTTTCTTTCCACAAGGGGCCACAGGAGAACTTAGTAATTTTTCCAGCCCTGAAATGCCCATTGTCTCTCTACACCAAGAGAACGTCTCAGAGCTCATAGATTTTGTCAATGCATCTGCAATATTCTTCAAAGTGTCCACCTTTACCAGCAACACCTTTTTCTCTTCTATCATATCCCTCACAAAGTGATGCTGAACATCAATGTGCTTTGTCTTTGAATGATATGTAGGGTTCTTTGCCAAGAAAAATGCACTTTGGCTGTCACAGTCTATCCTTATAGCTCTCTGTCTTAACCCCATATTTGAACACAATCTCTGCAACCAAACTGCTTGCTTTCTTGCATGAGTGGTGTTATCACTCAGGTTTTCCCCAAAGTTGTAAGAAATGGAAAGGAGTTCGAGGTAACCACAAACCAATATTTTAGATACAGAATCTAGCCAATTTGTATCCAAAGAGGGCTCTCTCTTTATGATTTAACTTTGTTTTGAAAGATATTAGGCTAGTTATGAGGTTCAGGGGTTTTGTTTGATTTTTGGGTGGTGAGATTCAATAGAGTAGAGGTGTAGACTGAGTAGTACCATCCATTGGGCTAATGGAGTCAACAAGGGTGGCTTTCTGGATTTGGTTTCTTAATAGAGGATGGTTCCATAGGGCAAGGTAGTCAAACAGGGAACAAATAAAGATTTGATGTAGATGGAATGGGTTCCAATTGGGTGAAAGGAAGTTAAGAATCTTTCAACCTATTTAGAGAGGGAAAGTGGATGATTATTGCTAAAGAGGAAATTAAGAATTCCTTAACAAATAATCAACATGAAAGAATTAGGAAACAAGAGAAATTAAGAGTTACACTGCTTATTCTAATTCTGAAGAAAACACATAAAATGATGACAGATGAACACAAAGTGCATTCAAACAAATTTTGAATTAATATTTATCTTTATCATTTAGATTCTAAAACACGGGTAATATAAGGAACAAGAAAAATCTAAAACACAGATATAAGAGACTTATTGGTCCGACGTTTGATTCAAGAATCCTGTGGCAAGTCCTATGCTTCAATTCTTCATCCAGTAAGAACAACAACAGTTGATTCCAATAGCTTTCTATTCCGAAACTCAATGTTATAGCAAAGTATAGAAATATTCACCAACACCAAATACTTTAATTGGGGGGGTATTTATAAAAAATATCTCACGGAGATAATATCTAGTGATGACTAGTTGTTTTTTACAAAAGATAGAGACAAATAGTCTCAAAAACAAGGAAAAGACAAATTGATGTTGTGTTGGCCGCTCCGTCTTTGTCAGATGTGCTGGAAGTAGGCCCTGTGAGTCAGTTTACAACTATCTTCCATTGATACTCTGTGTTGGTTGCTTCGTCTTGCTCAGATATTTCTTAGCCCTGATCTAATACACTTTGACTGGTATGACCCTCATTCATCTTTGTTTCCCGCATCATGGTAAATGGCCCAAAATTTCATTATACCAAAGATACCAAAGATAAGTTTATAAAATTGTTAACATATCTTCCCACCATTTCTGTTCCGATAATTTATGTCTTTGAAGCTTCCTCAAAGTTTCATCAGTCTCTATGTATCTGAAGAAATTAGGTGGGATGGTGAATAGATGTTTTACCTCGTGCTCAATGTAGAATAAATTTTCTAACTTGTCATAGAGGACTTGGTCAGATGGAAGTGCTTTCACTCCTGAAGCACTTGTTGATGAAGTAATTTGATTAGAAGCATATTTATTCAATTTGTGTGCATAATCTACATGTTTTATTAGTTGGTTATTACTTGTTAAAGGACTGGGTAGACCCTTATCCTGCAAAACTGTGAACATTTCTGTGAAAGAATTAATCTCCACCTGCATGTCTTGTCGTCTCCTTTCCAAATGTTGCATCAAAGTTCTTTTGGTTAGAACTCTCTTGATTTCCATAATGGTGCCTATCTTGTTTGTGATTTCCAGTGCTTCCAGTTCTTCACTGGTCTTGGTGTTCAAAAAATGTATCAGTCGCTTAGCTTGTTCAGGCATCTGTCCCAATAAAGCTCTTGTCTTTTGAATCTCCACTTGGGCTGCTCTTATTAAGTCAATCTACTCATGAATAACTTGGATAGATTTCCACACATTATTTAGGGATTGATTGATGTTGGACCACAGAATACCTTTGATTTCTGTGAGAGGTTTATCGAGAGAGAGATCCTTTTCTAATGCTCTCACTTTGTTCTCTAATGTTTTAACCTCCCTTGTTTTCTCTGCCACATTCATCTTGAATTTGTCATAACGTTTTTCTAATTTTTCCAATTGCTCTTTTACCAGTTTTAATTCAGACACTTATAGCTTTAATTCTTCCATGGCTTTTATCAGTTGTTCTGTGCTCATATTAGTATTGCTTCCTGGTGCTGTTGTTGTTGCTGTTGCTGATGTACCTGTAATTATCTCTGTTGCGGATGCTGGAACATTGGGAGCCAATGCTATTTCAAGTGTGGGGGGGCTGCAACTAAGATTGTAGGAATGATTTCGAGAGGCTGAGAGGTGGATTCTCCCTGCTTTTCTTTTAGTGCCTTTTCTAGTGCCTGCTCTATATCGATTAATATTTCATTGAGTTTCATGACCAGGTGCATCATCGTCTCTTTGGATTTCTGTTGTACAACATCTACAGTCTGTGGATGCATGGAAGGAGGGAGTTTCAGTTGCTTCCTCAGGGTAGCAATGTCTTCCTCTTTCTTTTTCATCAGTGCCTTTATGCCTTTAGCATCTTTGGGATCATGTCCCAGTTCAATGATAATCTCCTCCAAAGATTTTATCCTGTTGTCCTTAGCCAGAGAAGAAGCTTTCTCCAAATGTAGTTGAGCAAAGGTATTGTCCAAGGAGTTTTGTAATTTATGAGATAACATTGCTTTATCAGCGATTGTGGAGTAGACCATCTCTCCAGTCTACTTATAAAGCTCAATCTGGTCCATAGGATGAATGTCCTTGGCTAAAACCTCCAAATTTGTCCTGATGTAATCAGCTGCTGACTGTGGTTGTTGCACCTTGGGCTTAAAGTAATTCATGATCATTTTTCCCTCTTTAATGTCATAGGCTGACATTAATCTCTGTTGGTTTGTGGGGTCCATCTTAAGATGCTGGTGGTAAATTTTAAGCCTTAGTGGGTCATTCCTGGCCTTTATCTCTATGAATGCCCTTTTGATGTCCGAGGCCTATTTGCTTTGTGGCCTAGTGGATGAAACTTCTACACTGTGCTGCCTTTCTAGCTCTTGCCTGTGTGAGCTAGTTGATGTCTCTATCATTGGGGAAGTCGGGTGGCTGACTAATCTCTCACCTCCTAGATTGTCAGTGGTTTCTTTAATAATTTCATCTTTAGATAGAGGATTCAATCTTTGCCTCTTTGTACATAGTTGTTTTGCGGGTCCATTAATAGGTGTGTAGTCTTCCTTATCTCTCTTCTTGCTTCTTTCCTCATTTAGAGGAGTCTATAATGCAGGAATTGTTGCTCCTTTAGCTTGGTTTGGAGGAGTATGCCCCTGACTCTGTTCTTTTGAGATTGCTAGCTGGTCTATCATCATAGGATGCTCTGTGGTATCTACCTCTTTGCCCTTTGAATTCCCTATGACTGTTGCGCTGGTTTTTTGTGCAGGCTGCTGAGAAGTTCCAGCAGAGGATGTACCAACTCCTGATTGTTGAGGCAGTTTGAAAGAGACCTGTCCAAAAGAGTCTAGGTCAAGGCTTTTTTCAAGATCTTTCATAGCTTTTTCCATCTTTTCTTGCTCACTAATTTCCAATATTAAGGTCCCTTCTACCCATTATTCTTGATTTTCATACTATTCAATTTCAGGGATCCTATGATGTACATACACTGATACCATGTTCCTTACCTTTCTGTCACTTATAAAACTATTTGGGTCATATGCCACCCACCAAAAAAATTTCTTCAATTTAAGATGATCTGCTAAAATCTTGTCAACTTTGTGCTAGGCATCTTTAGAATGGATGACATAAGGGCCTAACTAGTTTTTTATTCTCAATTGAGCCTTCTTCTTTACATTACAAAAATGGTCTAAATCTGCCTTTATGATCTGTCTAAAATATTCTAATGCAAATAATTTCATGGGCACATATTTGGGCAGCTTGAAAGGGCACAGTTCACAGCCATATATTCTGATTTCTGTGTGATTCTGGTACAGGTACCAGTCACCTATTCTGTACTGTTTGGAGAGCTGCAAAATCTTTTTCATATCACCAGAAATCCTAGGAGGGGTGGCTCCTATCAGTAGTGTGGATGCTTTATGTATAAACAGGTCAATGAATTCATTATAGGTATAAGGGCACTCATAGGTATTATGGAAGACTAAGGTCTAGAAGATCAAAAACCTTTGATTTCCCTTTGAGTCCACCCTCCTAATGGGGGAAGAAAAGCTGTCTAGATGATAATATAACAGAAGGTGGTATATGAAAGATGAGTACTTGAAGACTCCTTCTCTATCCAAATTCAGGAATTGGTCATGTATTTTGTTGGCAATGAAAGAGGCATAGTCATATTTGATAGCAGGGGGTTGTCCTGAGATAAATATTGATAGTAGAACCAGGGTGATCTCATCAACATATTCAATGGTATTAAATCCCAAGATCAAGGATATCATGTCAGCAACAAGTCTACCAGTTTGAATGAAAAAGACTTACAGATAGGGAGGTGGGCCTGTAGGCTAATGCTCTGGTAGCATGAATGTATGAGCAATACAGGTTATCTCTAAGCTGGACAATTGAGAAGATTTTTCAAGTAGATACCCCATGGAAAGATGAGCCAAGGGCTCAGTGGAATGGAAATGTATCATCTCATTGATGGATTTAGCAGTTATGTGAAAAAGAACAGTTTGGGATGGGAACATAACTGCTCTATGGACAGGGTCATAATTGGCACAGCACTGATGAATGATGTCTGGGAAAACATGAACTGAGGGAATGAAATACATGGGAAGGTTAGATTCCCATAACCCAAATATATTAGAGTTGTTTCGATAGTTATCCCTGATTTGTTAGAAGGCTTGAAGATGGCTCACATTACCAGAAAATTTTTTTATTTGGAAATCTTTGTCAGCCAAGGGTAAATAGTCTAAGTCTTTATGAGGTGCATTCATAGGCATGACGTTCAGGGCTACGGGAGCTTCCATGTTTGGTTCTTGTGTTTTCAAACTGGAAATGGACTTCTGTGGAAACAATGGACTGAACAGCAGGCTTAGGGGTATTTTATGGAAGCTTGGGACTGTTTTTAGTTCGAATTCAGCTCTTTTAGGTCAAATTACCAATGGAAAATCGAAATTACAGGGTAACTGGTGGAATGGGTAAATACCTGGCTTAAGGATACGAATTGTGCAATTGCAGGTTCAAATGACTGACAGTGGAGAGTGTTGCTGTGGTCTCTCTAGTCGAGTGGCAGACTGAACGCTCGTGCAATCAACCGAACATATTTTGCATGAAACATTGTTTGCAAGAAAAAATGGTGAAAATGACATTTTCTCGTGGCTTTAACGAAATTTTGGTTTGGTGGGGCTTTATTTTGGCATTTATTGCATGGGTGACATCGGAGTGATGGGACATCCTCTCACTAGCGGAGGGTGGTAAGTAGTTTTCCCTGCCCTGCTTTTGGGGTCGGGTGGTTTTGGACGGGGGGCAAGCAAGCAGGTTAAATGAGTGTCGCGTGTCCTTGGTACCGCGACAAAACCGTCGTTTCCCTGCCAGTTAAACAACAGAGATAAAGGGTGGCGCAATATGATCATCGACCATTGGATGGTTGGGCCTAGATCTGATGGTGAGCGCTCGTGGAATATAGCAGGAATTTAACACTACGGGCCCGATATATTAAACCATGTATTAAATGTATCAGGGGCAATTTCATTGGTCCGCAGGGTGTTTCTTAATTAACCCATATGGTTAATTAATCACGTTATTGCACGGAAAAGGATGGTTATTAATAGTTTCCAGATGAATCTATTAATCCTATTAAATGGTGTTTACGGTTATATTTCAACTAGGGGCAGGGATACATTAAATATCAGGGTTTTATACATAATATGGGGAAGGGTATATTGTAAGGGATTTATATGTAATAAATGTTAAAAATTAATATGAAAATGAATTGGGCGCTCAGTTAAACCTTTTGCATATATATTTACACTTAGGCTTTGAAGGAGAAAAGGGGTTTATATGATATTTGTGCAATATCCTAAGTAAAATAGGGTTTTTACTTAGGGATCCATTACCGAAAGGCATGAGTGGTTTATGAGGGATATTAAGAAGATCTTAATATCCTTGGGGAAGTAAGGGAATGATTTCTAAGGGAAAATTATGAAGGGGAGTTAGTCATGAAACCTTGCTTTGCTTGAGCTGCATCCGCCATGGCACTTTTGATTAAAATAAAATTTAACACATGTGGATACAAAATCTATCACAAGTATTCATTCTACAACACCATTGTACCTACCCTACCTACTTGGCCTAGCATTTTTTTTTCTTTCTTTGGGTGCACATGGAATGGCAAACCCTCATCACCTTCTTTTTCTTTTCATTGTAAGCTTACCTAAGTCTATGCTTATAACATCCAAGGGCCCATATTTAACTGTTGAGCTCCTTTGCTTCTCTACCTATCTACTTATATGCCAAGATTGAACAGTTTGATCAGATTTTATTCTCTATCTCTAAAACATGAAATTGAAACATGAACTAGCCAAGATTAAACTGTTTGGCCATTCATCAATGGTGGCATAAATCAACAAGCTGCACACAATCAAATTGTTACAGAAAACAAATTAGTAGTGGCATTTTGGACTTGCACACTTTCCTGGTCTTTTGTTTGGTGTTCATTTCTTTCACTTTTTTGACCATTTTATTCTTTTTTCCCTTTGATTTTCCTTTTAGGGCATACCCTCTTTACATTATTTAAATTTATTGTTTTTCGACAATATGGAAAACCTTTATAACCAAAAAAAGGTATGAACATATTACAAAGCTTGTCAATGTCAATCATGAAATATGACACCTATTGGTATGGGAGCATAACAGTGGCTCCACTTGGGAATGGCTTTCCCTGGTGGAAAGTCAAGAACAGTAGGTCAGATGACCTTCTTCATAACTTTGACTGTGCTCTGAAATCTTCTTCTGTTGCTTGCTTTATTGTATGTACAACAGTTACACTTGTGAATCTTAAGGCCTTCTCTTCGGGCTTCAACCTCATCAAAAAGTTAGATCAAAGTAGTGTTTCAGCATCCGGCCATTAATTGGCCCTTTTTCTGTTTCTATGCCATCCAGGTTCTTTAAAAAGTAAGTATTATTCCCTTGTAAGGCCTGGATGATAAAAGGTCCCTTCCATAGGAAATCAAACTTCCCATGTTTTCCTTTGTCTTCTCTTCTGGAATCCCATTTTAAAACTTTGTCCCCAAGGTAGAAATATTCTGCCTTGGTCCTCTTATCAAATATTTTCTTGAGCTTTTCTTGTAGCTCTTGGGATCTTTGGTATACCTCTTCTCTAGTCTGCTGCAAATGAATGGTCTGATTTATTCTTCTTTGAATTTCATTGGGTTCCACCTGAGCTTCTTGTAGTAATTTCATCACAGGGACTCTTAAAGATGAAGGAAAAATAGCCTCCATGCCATAAACTAATTCATAAGGGCTAGTTCCAATAGATCTCTTTGTATTTAGTATGTCTACCCATAATGCATTTGTAAGTTTCTTGTGCCAGTTTTTCTTGTTCCCTTCCAACAATTTCTTAATAATATTGATCAGGATTTTATTGGAAGATTCAGCTAGACCATTACCTTGAGGATAATAGGTTGTGGAATGGCCTAAAGTGATGTGGTATTTGTAACAGAAACTTATCATTTTCTTGGATTTGACAGCAGCAACATTTTCAGTTATGATCTTTTCAGGATAGCCAAATCGAGATAGTATGTTTATTTCTAAGAATCCTATAATCACTGTATCATTGGCTTGTCTAGAAGGAATAGCTTCTATCCATTTGGTGAAATAATCTGTGGCAGTGAGGATCCATTTATGTTGGCCAGAAGAGGGGGGATGGATTTCCCCAATGAAGTCCAAACCCCATTGTTGGAAGGGCCTCTCAGTGGAAATTGGTCTAAGAGGTAGAGGTAAAAGTTTCCTCTTGCCTTCAAAAATTTGACATTTATGGCAAGTGGTTACAAATTTCTTTACGTCAGCGAACAAGGTGGGCCAATAAAATCTAACCCTTAGGATTTTGTCTACAGTTGATTTCCAGTAAAGATGTCCGCCACAGTCCCCTGCATGAAATCCTTTGAGAACTTTTTTAGCTTCATCTTTTATTAAACGATTTAATAGAATACCTTCATGATTTTTCCAAAAAAGAGCATTATCTAAGATACAAAATTTTGAAGCTTTCATCTTTAAAAACATTTTCTTTGTTCTGGATAACCCTGGAGGAGCTTACAGGTTTAATAATACATGAGTTATATCAGCATACCAAGGTGATTCTAAGAAGGCCTGACTGATTTGTGCAGTCGCCATCTCTTGTTTGTTATCCAGTTCATTAATGTCTAGGGCTTGAAAGTTGGTTTCGGTCATGAGCTTAGCCAATCCCTGTCCTTTTATAAGCTTTGCAGGTTTTATTTCAATATCATACTCCAAAATATTATCTATCCATTTACCTCATTTGCCTTCAATTCCATCTTGAGTCGGGATGTCTTTGACCACAACACTTGGTAGATAAGCTATTACATGGGAGTACAATATATAGACTCTGAAGTCTTTAATAGCTTTCACAAGGGCATAAGCCTATTTTTCCATGATTTGGTATTTTAGCGATGCATCTCTAAGTGCTTTACTAAAAAAGGCTATGGGTTTTTCACATCCTTGATCATCTTTTTGTAGTAAAATAGCAGCAATGGTATGTTCTGATGCAAATGAAAATATTATGAAGTCTCTATCAAACTTTGGACTTGCAAGGACTGGTGTTTTGGTCAAAGCCATTTTAATTTCTTCAAATGCTTGTTTGGCTTCTAATGTTCATTTAACCTTGGAATCCTTTTTTAACATGTTGTTCAACAATCTAATTAATTCAGCCAAATTAGGTATGAATCTTCTTAAAAAGTTGACCTTTCCTAGGAAAGCTTGAAGTTCTTTGACATTTCTGGGGTGGGGTACTTGTAGAATGGCTTCTATTCTAGTAGGATCAATCCTGATGCCATATTTGGAGATGATATGGCCTAACAGTTTTCCTTCCTCTAGACCAAAAAATGACTTCTTAGGATTCAATGAAATACCATATTTTCTGCATTTTAAAAACACTTGCCTCAAATGATCTAAATGTTGCTGATCTGATTTAGAAAAGACAGTAAGTTCATCCAGATATATGACCATAAAATCATGAATTTCCTTTGCAAAATCTATGTCCATTGCTCGTTGAAAGGTTTCCCCTTCATTCTTAAGTCCGAATGGCATTTTAACATATTTGAAAGTTCCCCAAGGTGTTGTAAAAGTAGTTTTTTCTTGGTCATTAGGATGGACCAGAATTTGGTTAAAGCTTGAGAACCCATCCAACAGCGAAATTTTGGAGGCACCTACTACCCTTTGTAAAATGTGATCCATATTAGGTAATGGGTAATAGTCTTTCAAAGAAACCTTATTTACATTCCTTAAATCAACACACAATCTAATTTCTCCTGTTTTCTTCCTAGTAGGTACTAAATTAGACACCCACTCTGAAAACCTGATAGGAGCAATTATCCCTGCTTCATACATCTGTTTGATTTCTTTTTAATTAAGGGAAGTAATACAGGGTTAATTCTTCGAAGATTTTGTTTTAATGGTTTTTTTTTTTCCTTGAGGGGTATTGTATGTTGAATTACATAGGTGTCATAAGATTTCAGATCTTCATAGCTCCAGGCAAAAACATCCTAGAACTCTTTCATCAGTTCAACATATTTAAGCTTTTGATCAGGGGGCAAAGTTTTGGACAATTTTATCATTTTTGGACTTTCATCAGTTCCTATGTTACAGTCTTCAATGTCTGATTTTGGGGGTTGCATTTTGGGTTTCTTTGGGATATCATTAAAATCGAAGAAACCTTCCAAAGGATTCAATCTTTGGGGCAAATGATTGTCATTCAAATCAATAACTTCTAATTCTACTTCAATAATCTCATGGATGTCTATTTCTTTGAGATCTTGCATTTCTTTATTGGTGAATTTTGTTGGGTGGAGAATTTGAGTGGCACTTTCTGCTGAAATGCCTGTTTCTGTTCTATCTCTTTGCTCAAACTCACTAAGGGTGTCTGTGTCTATATTAGTGCTTAAAAACTCTTCTTCCAAGGTTAAGAAATTGTTGATCTGAATATCATTGTCAAACACTTGCCATTTCTTTACATTGTCAGGTATGGCTGGCCTATGTCTAATCTCAGTTGTGAACTGATGATTGGGTTCAAATGGTAATTTACAAGTGCTGGCAAAGGTTGCTAAGCTGTGAGCATGCAAATTATGTTTTCTTGGAATTTTGGCCAGCTGTGTTTCAAGAAATGTATTAAGGATCTCAATTGTTGTTCCTCTATAAGATCTTAATTTGGGATTATTTGTGAGGAAGTTCCCTTTTATCTGTTGAATGAATAAATCCGAATCTCCCAAAACTGATAACCTGATTGCTCCAAAACGTTTGATCAATTTAAGTCCTAGCAAAAGGACTTCATATTCAGCCATATTATTAGTGCATCTAAAGTTTAACCTGTAAGCATGACCTTCAGCATGATCATTTTCAAGATTGTGCACCCAAATTCTAGCTCCTGCTCCTAATTTATTAACTGAGCAATCAAATTCTAAGTACCAAAGGATATCATGCTCATAATTAGTATCAGGAGTCTCAGTAATCTGTTTGATAGGAGGATATGGTTCTTTAGTTTCATCTGGTTTCTCTTGAGTGTTTGATATATCATTTTTCTCAGAAATTTCTTGAACTTGAACACTAGACTTTTTGTTTATAATTTCTTCTTGTTCAAATGCTAAAACCTTGACATCAGTTGGAGGATCGATTTCAGCATTGTAGAGAATGAAGGAGTCCATGTCAGAGTGCATGGAGTAGATGGGAAAATTCTGGGGTTTCTCCTGGCTACTTACCACATATTTCATTAAAGTTTCTCGGTACAATTTCTTTGGTTGACCAAATACTGAAATAGTAGCATAGGACATGTCCAACTATAATGATCCTTGAAGCTTTGCACCCCAAGACCTAGACAATAACATGCCATATTTTGGTGGAATATCAGCTACCACTATGTCCATTAAAATGGTTTTGGTAGGGTATTTAACTAGTGATACACATAAATCTTTGATCAATCCTAGACATCTGACCTGGCTTGAATCAAAAGAGAATAAGTCTTTATATGGCCTGGTAATATCTAGGTCCAACTTCTCCATTACATATTTAGGTATTAAGTTGTGAGAAGCACCAGAATCAAACATGGCATTATGAAGTATTTTATCGTGTATGTTCAGACTTGCATAGAAAGGAGGAACACCTCCATCTATTTATTTCCCATTTACCTCAGGTCCAAAAATTAATTTAGGTTGGTCATCAAAAATATTTACTAAATATTTACTCATAGAAATTTGGAGTGATCTGCTAATTTGATCTCTGTAGGCCTCATGTTTAGCCAATTCTAACAATGGAATAGCTATTTTTAATTTGCCTATCTCAGTCTCAAGATTGAAAGGTTTTTCAGTTTGGGTTTTTGTATTTTGGACAGTGGGATTCTCTTTTTCTGCTGTCTTTTTTGTATTTTTCTCTTTTTCAAGCGTAGTGTTATGGGCTGAAGTTGCTTGCAAATCAATTTCTGGAAGTTCTTACCCATTTCCTTTGGAAGGAATGGAAGTGGAAGGTTTTCTGTTAGGTTGTTGATTATCTGATACATCTTCCACTATTGGATTGTCTGGGTTAGGACCTGTTCCAGGAAGGACCTGTGCAAGGGGGTTGTTGATCTTAGCTTTCATGGGTTTCTTGGCATCTTTTTGTTTATGGGTTCCAGGGACATCTATTGCTCTGCTCCTCAGATTGTATTTCTTGTGGAATTCATAAATGGTTGTATCATATCCCTCCCTAAAATCAAATGATTCATCTGACTGAGTTTGAAATTGTTCAAGAGTGTGAGCTTCTTGGTCCTCTTGGGTCAAGAAAACTTCTTGTTCATTGTTGAGGCCCATTAAGTTAATTTGAGTGTCTTTTAGTGGTTCTTCAGAGGTTGAGGCTTTAGCATAATTTTCCTAGAATGGAGGCCTAATATTTTGGTCAGGCCCAGCCTTTCCAGTATTAGGGTTTTGATTTTTCCTGAAGTTTGGATTTCTCCTAGTATTGCTTGGTTGACCATCCCAAGGGGATTTTCTCTCAATTGTTTCTACTCTATCACCAAGTCTATCCATTCCTTTAATAATAGCATATAATTTCTATTCAAAGGCAGAAGGTTCTTCTTTGAAAGGTATCCTTCTTTCAGCTCTGGCTCTATCTCGCTTAGAAATCAGGTTGGCCTCAACACTGAAAGCTATACTCTACATCTCTTCTAGGTCTCTACGGGCTCTTTCCCTAAGTTGGTATGCCATATCAGAATCAAATGCGTCAGGGAATTTGATCAAGGCAAAATCTAGAAGAGGTCTGAGATTTTGAGGAATGGCATTGTAGACATTATTAAATTTGGTGCAGTAACCTTGGACAGTTTCTTGGGTACCCCTTTTTAGGCCTTCATATTCTGATAATATGTGGAGAGGATCCTTTTTCTTTTCCCATATGTTCAAGAAGGTCCGATAAAGAGCCTGTGGGTCAGTGATACTGTTTGCAGGGAGGGCTCTAAACCATGTCCTAACATCTCCAGTCAAACTTTGAACAAAAACTTTCATTCTAACATCATCAGCGTCAACCTCATATGTTTCAAAGTAACTTGTCATTTTTTTAGTATGCTGTTGAGCTCTGTCTGTGCCTGTGCCAACAAAAAGAGTGATTTTACTTTGATAGTCTTGGGGACGACAATGGGAATATGGATAGCAGATGGGGGAGTGAAAAGTGTAGCTTGAGGCTGGGAAGGCTAAGGTGCTAATGGTGAACTTGGAGAAGCAGTAGACATCAAACAAAGATTTGGTGTTTTTCCAGAGGTAAGCTCAGATGGGATGGAGTTCTGCAGATGTTTTTCAAGATATGAAGTAACAACTTCAAGCTGAAAATTTTCAATGAATGTTGGATCTTGAATAGTGTGGTTTATCCCAGATTCCGAAAAGGTCAGAAATGGAGAGTTTTCAAAATACTCAGCACAAGGTTCATCCTCGAGGTGGATCCACCTCACAGGACAGGATTTTGATCTGAATAGAGGCCGAGAAATAACAGACTCTCCTTGGGTTTCTTGTCTTCTAAGAATCCTAGGGAGTAGATTAGGATTTTCAAACATAGGTGGCAGATTTGGATTAGGGTTTGATCTAGTGTAACGAATCCTTTCTAAAGCCAGGCTTCTAATTGTGTTATTGGTTTTCTGTAAATAGGTTTGACACTACAACTTTAACAGTTTCTTTAAGAGACTTTGGATATGGGAATTGTAAACTTTCTTAAAGATTTATGAACAAGGGACTAATCAAGTATTCGAAAACAACTGTCCAATCTATAAGCTAGACCAAAGATAGACTGAAGTAGCATTTATTTACTTCTGCCATTGCAAAGCAAAAGCATTTCAAAGGCTGCCTAGCTAACTTCAGACTCTGTCTGTAGATTATAAAGTAAACAGTAGTAACAAACAAATTATTCAGGTCCCCAGCGGATTCGCCAGTAATATTATCACTCAGGTTTTCCCCAAAGTTGTAAGAAAGGGAAAGGAGGCTGAGGTAACCACAAACCAATCTTTTAGATACAGAATCTAGCTAATCTATATCCAGAGAGGGCTCTCTATTTATGATTTACCTTTGTTTTGAAAGATATTAGGCTAGTTATGAGATTCAGGGGTTTTGTTTGATTTTTGGGTGGTGAGATTCAATAGAGCAGAGGTGTAGACTAAGTAGTACCATCCATTGGGCTAATGGAGTCAACAAGGGTGGCTTTTTGAATTTGGTTTCTTAATAGAGGATGGTTCCATAAGGCAAGGTAGTCAAACAGGGAACAAATAAAGCTTTGATGTAGATGGAATGGGTTCAAATTGGGTGAAATGCAGCCAAGAATCTTTCAACCTATTTAGAGAGGGAAAGTGGATGATTCCTACTAAAGAGGAAATTAAGAATTCCTGAACAAATAATCAACATGAAAGAATTAGGAAACAAGATCAATTAAGAGTTACACTGCTTATTCTAATTCTGAAGAAAACACAAAAAATGATAACGGATGAACACAGAGTGCATTCAAGCAAATTCTGAATTAATCTTTATCTTTATCATTTAGATTCTGAAACACGAGTGATATAAGGAACAACAAAACTCTGAAACACAAATATAAGAGGCTTATTGGTCCGACATTTGATTCAAGAATCCTGTGGCAAGTCCTCTGCTTCAATTCTTCATCTAGTAAGCACAACAATAGTTGATTCCAATAGCTTTCTATTCCAAACTCAATGTTACAGCAAAGTCTAGAAATATTCACCAACCCAAAATACTTCGATTGGGGGGGTATTTATACAAAATATCTCACAAAGTATCTCACGGAGATAATATCTAGTGATGACTAGTCATTTTTTACAAAAGATCGAGACAAATAGTCTCGAAAATAGGGAAAAGACAAATTGATGTTGTGCTGGCTGCTCCGTCTTTGTCAGATGTGCTGGAGGTAGGCCCTATGAGTCGGTTTACAACTGTCTTCCACTAATACTCTGTGCTGGCTGCTCTGTCTTGCTCGGATTTTTCGTAGCCCTGATCTGATATGCTTTGACCGGTATGACCCTCATTCATCTCCGTTCACCGCATAATGGTAAATGGCCTAAAATTTCATTATACCAAAGATACCAAGGATAAGTTTATAAAATTGTTAACATATTTTCCCACCATTTCTATTCTGGTAATTTATGTCTCTGAAGCTTCCTCAAAGTTTCATCGGTCTCTATGTATCTGAAGAAATTAGGCGGGATGGTGAATACATGTTTTACTTCATGCTCAATGTAAAATAAATTTTCTAAGTTGTCGTAGAGGACTTGGCCAGATGGAAGTGATTTCAGTCATGAAGCACTTGTTAATGAATTAATTTGATCATAAACATATTTATGCAATTTGTGTGCATAATCGACATGTTTCATCAGCCGGTTATTACTTGTTAAAGGATTGGGTAGACCCTTATCCTGCAAAACTGTGAACTTTTCTGTGAAAGAATTAATCTCCACCTGCATGTCTTGGCATCTCCTTTCCAAATTTTGCATCAGTGTTCTTTTGGTTAGAACTCTCTTGATTTCCAGAATGGTGCCTATCCTATCTATGATTTCCAATGCTTCCAGTTCTTCCCTGGTCTTGGTGTTCAAAAAACATATCAGTCGGTTAGCTTGTTCAGGCATATGTCCCAATAAAGCTCTTATATTTTGAATCTCCACTTGGGCCACTGATATTAAGTCAATATGCTCATAAATAACTTGGATAGATTTCCACACATTATTCAGGGATTGATTGATGTTGGACCACAAAATACCTTTGATTTCTGCCATAGGTTTATCCAGAGAGAGATCCTTTTCTAATGCTCTCACTTTGTTCTCTAATGTTTTAACCTCCCTTGTTTTCTTTGCACATTCACCTTGGATTTGTCATAACTTTTTTCTAATTTTGCCAATTGCTCTTTTACCAGTTTCAATTCAGACACTTGTAGCCTTAATTCTTCCATGGCTTTTATCAGTTGTTCTGTGCTCATATTAGTATTGCTGCCTAGTGTTGATGCTATTGTTGTTGCTGATGTACTTGTAATTATCTCTATTGTCAATGCTAGAACATTGGGAGCCAATGTTGTTCCATGTGTGGAGGGGGCTGTAACTGAGACTGTGATGAGCCCCAATTTTGGTACAATTCGGGCTCATTTTGGCCTACTTTACTTGCTCAAACCATTCATCTTTATTTGCTTATGCATGCATTTCTTAGTTATTTCGTGTTGTTTGTAGGAGGAAGGTTAGACACTTTATCCACGTGACTAATGCATTGTGATTCCAGGTTTTGGCATTAAAAAGGGGAGCAAGAGACAACGCAAAAGGAATAAGGAGACAATAAGGTGGCACTGCTGATTTTGTGGAGAGATGTCCACGGTATTGGGACATTCCTCGTGATTCCCACCGAGAACTCTGAGCTCTAATCAATCTCCCCTCCGAGCCTCAGAAGTAGCCAGCTGTCCTACAGGAACAGCAGTCATCAACTGTTGACTGCCTCACAAAGCCGCAGTTACACTTCAGTTGGACAGCCGAGCTCCTAAAATCAAGGCTACTTGGCGGATCATCACTTTTTTGTATAAATATGGAGGCCGTAGCCTTAGATGGTTGTTGAATCTTTTGGGTTATCATATCATCTTGGAATCAGTCCAGTTTTGTTTTCTTTTGCTGTAAGCCCGTTTGGCATGACGTTGAAGTATTAATAAAGAGGACAGTTTGTGATCGATTCCTGAGTTTTATTAGGAGACTATAGCTCTCAGGTTAGGGCCCAACCTGAGAGCCATAGATCCCCTTTGTTGTAGTATTGTTTTTTTATTTCCTTTCCAGCACTTTACGTTTCATTTGCACATGCAATTTGAATGGAAGTCTTGTAATTCGATTTTCTTATGAGTTAGATAGATTTTGTTTATGGTACAGTTACTTTCACTTGTTTAGCGTAGCAAATGAGACATGACATCCATTGGAGCTCCATCAAAATCGTTTGTTAAGGTTCACTGCCATCTCCTTTGCAGATTGGGGTGCAGTCCCTAGCAGACCCCCAAAAACACGCATGAGTTGGTTTATACAGTTATGATTTAGATTTAGATGCTTCCTTGTCATTTATACGAACCACACATCTCTTCATCACAGTCCCATATGTATTTCTCTTTGCGTTTTGGATCACTGTTCAATAAAATCATGATACACTTAGTGTAGGTTGATGCTTTCTTGGTTTGATCAACAGTTTCGGTCATTTGTTTCATTTACACTCTTCTCCATCTCGTTCATTGCCATCCTTTCCGTTTGGACCTTCCATGCAACTACGTTTCTTTGCCTTACACCGCGTTCTGCCCTTTCCTAAATATCTCCTAATCCTCACGTAGCCTCATTCCTTGACCTTTCACGTCCATCACTCCAACACACTCCCTACGCCTGTTTCCCATCTCATCCTTCCATTCCTTAGTCGTCTCCAGCCTGTTCCCTATCTCTCACATCCCTTCCTACCCGTCCAGCACCTTTCCCTCACCTCAATCCTCCACGGTAGACCATCCTGTAGCAATTCAGAGACATCCTGTAGCAATTCAGAGACATCCTGTAGAAAATCCTGAGTTTCCTGTAGAATCCCCTGCAGACATCCTGTAGGAGACCTTTCACGCGGTTGCTGAGCTTCTGCACGTGGGAAGCCTCTGTGGATGGATGCCAAGGGTCCATAGGAACCTCACCTAGCCTCCCCAACCTGTCCCACGCTTTCCTTCCTTCTCCATCCAAGCTGCACAATCAAACCCTAATAAGTAAGCAAAACACAATCACTCCACCTACTTAATGAAAAAGTATAAAAACATGTCCTTGATAATGTCAGTGGTTTAGATTCGTGCATTTCCACTTGTTAAATGTAGTAGCAGCATTGGTAGAAGTATTACTCATCCTCATTGCATTATAGAGGTTAGACCAGTCAAATTAGGGTTTCCTAGGGTTACATGCGTTGAATTACTTTTAGTTCATTTTTGTCAATTAGCTTAGTCTCCTTTGAGCTAGCTTTCGTCCATCATTGATAAAGCTTCTTCTGTGAGCCTATAGAAGTTGGCTTGAGCCCTAACAGACTTGTGCTAGCTGACCAAGTGACAACTGCGACAAGATCTAGTACTTGTGCATATAGCACCGTCGCTTCCAAGTTTGTACGAACAACCGGGTTGATAAAATGAGAGACAGGAAGCCTCAGGAGTTGTAGCATTATTGCTACAATACTGGAGCTCACCACATGCTTGGAGCACTCTAGTTTTCATTGGATTTTGAAAAGAAGGCGAAGGAAATCAGGAAGGTGCAAGGGGACATCGGGATTAACAACTACAGTTGGATTGCTTTGAAAGTATCAAGTTGCATGTATGATTTCCTTACTAGTTTTGGCACGAACGATATATGCATGTGGTTATTTGGTTATGATTTGTTATTGGCATGGAGATTTCCTATATTGACATTGGTTTTTCCTAGCCTTGCCATTTCCTGGACAGCCATAGTTTTATGAGTTTCCCACATGATTATTTTCTAATTGGTTCTCATTTTCCCTATGGCTGTGGGTTGAGCTACCAGTTCCTAGAGCCTTAGTTGGGCAAATGCTCTAGAAGCCCTAGAACAACTTGGGTTGAGTTATTAGTCCTAGAAGCATTGGTTGGACAAATGCTCTGGATCCCTTGGTGGGTTGAGTTATTAGCCCTGGATCCCTAGTTGGAAAAATGCTTTGGAGCCCTGGAAGGTTGTGGGTTGAGTTACTAGTATTAGAGCTTAGCTGGAACAAATGATTTGGAGCCTTGGATAGCTTGGATAAATATTGATCTGGTGACGGTTAGTTATGTTTAAATGTGAGGTGGAATCACTAGTTGAGGGTTGAGGTGGTTTGGCCTCTGGAAGCCCTGGTTTGGTTTTACTTGGTTTATTCCATGAGATCCCACATTCATGCTTGGAATATGACATGAGGGTGATTCACTGAAAGAAAGATTTGGTTCAACCCAATCTATGGTCAGGTGGTACATGGAAGTTCGTGACTTGGTTGGATTTTTCATATGCTAATACGAGATCTTTTCCTCTTGTATTTCATGAGTATTTATACTTTTTATTATGTGGCTTTGATGGTTCTTCTATCATTGTTATTATTTTGGTTATATGTTGGCTCTAAGCATGGTTCCATGACAGATTCTTGTTATGGTTCTTAACATGTTTTTTATTGGTAAATGAATGGTTATTGAATTCATGACCTAAAATATGTTATTGCAGCTATTGTGAGAGGGAATTATACCTTATTGATGATTTTCAGATAAGTATGAGACCCCTATGTTCAGATATGAATTTATGACCTGTATATGTGGCATGTTCACAATGTGTTTGATGCAATGTATGTCATGGTTAGGCTTGGTTAGGTCAGGTTCTTAACTAAGTTTTGCATTAATGGATTTTTCCTTATGTCATTCATCATTCTAGAAAGTTCTATCAAGTTCTGGATAGAGGTCTAGATCCTAGCCCTGAAAAGTGGCCCAGATTCTAGGTCACGAGCTCAAAACTAAGAAATTTAGATTTTATTCACTTGGAGACAGTGTTATGCATCCAAATGGAGGGTTACAATCATTGTCTTACATGCTTGTGCATGTGAATGGGAGTCCAGGTTAGTAAAAAGGGTGTTCATCTTATGTTTTGGCCACCTGGGGTGGTTACTCATGCTATGAGTAACCTGCAGTCCCTGTAGTATGTGTGGAGTTGTCACTTTGTCTTCCACAGTCAACCCCACTTCCTCAATGGAACCGAGGAGGTCGGTTCATGTCATAGTAGCTCCTCCTCTCATGTTTACCCTAACAGTGTTTGTCATGCATGCATGTTAGTTGTTTATGTGTTTGTTGTACATGCATTGTGGTGGTCATTATGTAGTTTATTATGTTGTTGGTATGTTATGAGGTTGACATTTTTGCTGAAATAGAGCAAGAGATGCAGATCATTAGAGCCAGGTTGCAGCACTAGACCTCAAGGCAAGGCATGCAAATATGTTAGTTAATGGTTGTTATAAGAATTATGGTTATGTACATGCCTATTATTCTATTATTGTTGTGGTTACATGAATGATAGATGTTATTTGTTTAGTGTAGTCATATGTAAGTGCGTCATATAGTCATGAATGGTAGTTAGCTTGTTAATATTTGCATTGCGGTCATACACATGATGCTTATGGTCATTGCAGTTAAGATCTTAATGATATATGTATCGTGCTAATCTGGATTGGCCTTTGCAGATGGTTATGCCAATTAGAGGAAATTTCATCCTAATAGTGCCCATGAAATTTTCACGTAATTTCCATGTCATAATATGTAAACCAATCAAAATCCTTTAATTGTAAAAAGAGGTACATGTCCTAAATAATTTTAAATTGTTTAATTTGAGTACCCATGAAATATTTTATCATTAATTTGGGTATTAGTGAAATATTTAATATTAATTTTGGTATCCGTGAAATATTTTATTAATGTTATTTACCTACCTTTCCCATATGAATGAGAATATCAAAAAATTTATTAATGCATTGTAAATCTTGATATTAGTAAAAAAAATATAAATTCAAAATGCAGGCCCATTTGACTTTAATAACCATGCCCAAAAAACACCAAAA
>APFE030765781.1:44230-66352 GCA_000404065.3 Pinus taeda
TCTAATAAAATATAAAGTAGTTAAATAGTTAAAAATAAAACATAGTTATAGTTAAATATAAAATAATTAAATAGTCAAAAATAAATATAAAATAATTAAATTGAATATGGAACATTCTTTGAGCTCCCTATAATCTTGAAGGGCTGCAGAATCAGAGGAGAGAACCCTAACCAGACGGCAATGGCTCTCTGCAACTCTCAAAATCTCGGGGAATCCATCTATCCAAAGCCTAATCCCGCACGAGCGCCGTCAAAAGTGGGGTTGCTGAACCGATTATTGAAGTTGGAGCTGCTAAAATGACCAGATCTGGAAACCTGAACGATTCCTCTGATTGTCGATCTTTCTCAATTAGAATCCCATGTTGGACAAGCATCGATTGGAGATAATGAAGCGGATCTGCAAAGGAAGGACCTGCGGATCGGGCGATCAACTTTTTGCTCAGCAGATGTAGCAAACAGAGATGGAATCGCCGGTATTTTGGTTTTTCAGACGTTGCTACAGTTTTGTTTAGATCTTGGGATTCGAGCAGAACCAAAGCATGGATCTCGGAACAAATCAAATTTTTTTACCGCGGATCCCTATTCAGGCGCAGAATCTCCTCAAGGCAAGGCAGATCCAAAGCTCCGTTTATGAAATCAAGGTTTTAAACAGATCAGATACGGACTTGGATGGCTCAGATCCGGCAAGAATCGAGCCACCCCAGATTGCCAGATCTAGTTTTCAAATCTTTGTAAAGACGCCAAAAGGAAACACAACTGTGATCTAGACTTATGATAGCGACAGGGTTTCAAATGTGAAGAACAGCATCGCCGATCAGATTGGTTACCCAGCTGAGAAACAACACCTATTAAATGAGGGCAAATCGCTACAGGATTGCAAAACCATGCAAGATTACAACATCAAGTCAGGCTCTACAATCATTCTCAATATGAGATTACGAGGAGGTGCCAAAAGCACTGGAACTAGCTCGCAAAGCAAAGGGTCTTTCAAGGAAGCAATGAAGGGCAAAGGGAAAGAACCCAGAGCTGTCACTGAACCCCCGAGGCAGTACATTGTAGATCAAATTCCGGAGAGCCCATCTATCTTCATCGATATACCAAAGGTAAATAATATATATTCAGATCTACAAAAAATGCAGTTATTTGTAGATTCAATGGCTTTTGGCCTAGAACTAATGTATTGTATCAATGGATCCATTCGTTCTGGACAAAAAATTTCCAGATCTACCTATACCCTAAGGGGTTTTTTATAGTAAGTTTTCAAACAGAAGAAGAAAAGGAAACAGTTCTCAACCAAGGGCCATGGTTCTGGGTTAGTGCTGGACTATTTATTACCCCTTGGTTTCTTGACTTTGATGCCAATACCATGGTGGTATCAAGGATGCTAGTATGGATTAGACTGCATAACCTCCCTTTACATTTTTTGCATTAGAAGGCTCTAACAGCTATTGGAAATACCTTGGGGAGAATTTTAAACATAGATGCAGAGAGACATCTAAAAGGAATATTTACTTTTGCTAGAATATGTGTCGAGGTAGATCTCAGCCGAGGGCTACCTGAAAGCATAATTCTGAATTTCAATAATACATAGTGGAAACAACCCTTGGAATATGAGAACACAGCTTTCAAATGCCGGGGATGTCAACAAACAAGCCATCTGTACAATGCATGTCCAAGCCCCAACAAGAGCAAGCAACAACAAAGGAAGCCGAAAGGATGGTAGAATATAGATGATGCATTAAAGAAGGCAGCTATAGTAAAGAAAGAAGAACATAATACAACAAAGGATAAAGCTCAGGACAATAAGGATAAAGCGAATAATGAGGAAAAGGAACAAGAACTCCAACTGGAAATAAGTGGTAATAAACGAATTCACAGTCCTAAAGGATCAGATTCAGATAAGGAACAACCAATGAACACAGTGTAAAACCAGCTTGCCATTATTGACTCCACGCACAACATGGATGGTTGGCAAAAAGTGGAGAAGAAGAAGGGCAGGAAGGCTTAGGCCAGTGGGTTATTTTGGGTTTCTGCACTCCTGATAATGGGAGCGGCACTTTCTTTTTTGCTTTTAGGCAGGACTGTATCCTGTGGGCTATATGATCTACTTTCATACAGCCAAATTGAATGCTTAATGCATATGCTATGTAACCTTTTATTTTAATAAAAAGCTCATTTTTTTCTTTGGAAAAAATTATTAAATAATTAAATAGTCAAAAAATTGTATTCCAAAAAGGACAAATTACCAAATTCCATCAAAAATATAAAATATATAGCTAAATATAAAATAGTTAAATAATTTTTTCCAAGAAAATAAAATAAAATAGTTAAATAGTTAATTATAGAATAGATTAAAAACATATTCCAAAAAGGACAAATTACCACATTACGTTGAAAATATAGAATATATAGTTAAAAATGTATTCCAAAAAGCACAATTACCTATTCTAACAAAAAAAGATATATAGTTAATAAGATTCAGGCCAAAAATATATATTTCAGCTGAAATTGTGGCTTCAATAGACAATGTCTGTTAAAAAATACCAAAAAATAGTGAAATATAACATATGTATATACACAGTTAAATAATAAAATATAAATATAGATATTTAAGTTTAAATATAAAATATATACACATATATTTTAATAAAATTGTCATATATTTAGGGATTTTGATAAAAGTAAAAAATTAAAAAATAATATATTAATTCTTTTTATTAAATCTCGTGCTAAGAAATATTGTGGAACATAGATAAAAGTAATAATATTGAAAATTTGTCTACATGGCATTTTTTATTAATTTCTTGATTTTTCATTAGGAGGCCACTTTTAGCCTAAAATTTCCTCTAATATGGTTATGATATTTAGGTATGAGTTGATATATTTGTGATATTGTGTAGTAATAATATGGATTGACTTATGTAGATGTGATAGCATCCCCTGAGATACATTGAGTTATGAATTTGATTATGTCATTTATTTAGTTTATCTAACATGGTATTTTACAAGTTGTTTGAATGTTTGATTAATTGCAGGATATGAGTATGTGTCTATAAGATTGCATGAAGGAATGATCATGCTTTATGATGGTTGTACTAACACAATATGAGTTGAGATAGCTGATATGCACTTGAGTGCAAGTGGGTTCTAGTTGTAGTATTATGATTAATGACTGTGAGTTGATTACGATATGGCTTTTAGTCCTGGTAAAGGATGATTTCAAATTAAAATACATGATGTCTTGGTCTTTGGAACATGGGATTAACATGTGTGAACAATTGTGGGGCAACATGCTTGGTATTAACATGACAAGATAACAGTTGATTTTTTTATAACTAATAGCTGGGTGATGTGATAGCACTTAATAAGACTCGATTGTAGCAAGGAAAAGGTAAAGGAAAGGAATTAGGTGAGAATTCCTTTGTTTATGTTTGGAAACCACAATTCCAAACCAACAAGTGCTTCACATGAATACAAGAAGTCTTATTAACCTTGATTTTTTTGACATTATGTGGACATGTGTCATATTCATGAACATGTATTTGACAAGTATAACATTTGGTTTTAGTTATGGTTAGATTCTTCAAGGAATTGGATCCACTTAATAGATGATATATGTACTTGTCCAGTTATAAGGCAACATGCTTGGCATGGCAAGGTAAGGTAACCGATTTCTGTTATGTCTCTTTATACACTTACAGTTTTGTGTTTATGGCAGTATGCTGTAAGGGATTGCATGGAAAAAGAGACTGCCATGAAATATTGAAGAAGGATCAGGTTGAGCTTTCCCTTGGAAGCATTGGTAACCCATGGGGTTGAGTTTTGGTGTCTGTTGCTAGTTTTGTGCTTTCAGTATTTTGTGATTTGTTGTGCTTGATTTGCGATTTTGTTTATGTCGGTGCATGGTCATGCTACTTTGTTTGTGGTTTCATATTGCTATTGGTTTTCCATGGTTTTCTTCTTGTTTGTCTCTTTTTATCTCCTTTTATGTTTTGAGTGTCTTGGAAATTGGTTGGGGAAAGAGGAAAGTGAATGGAGATCGAGGAGAGCTAAATGAAACCCAACAGGTAATGTAAGATCCAGATGAAGTTATGTGCATGGGTAAAGGGAGGTTGAAGGCAAGAGTATGCCAACTAGTTGGATTGGCCAGGTCCATTGGGATAAATGGACGGTATTATGATAGTCATGAGAATGGTAACATGAGAGGTAAAGTGAATGGATCTGAGGTATCAAATGCCTTGGCTGTGTTGGGAACTGTTGTTCTCAATGTTGTGCATGTTGTGCATGGATAAAGGGAGTTCTCTTAACCTTGACCTTATGATATTTGGTGATTATGTTGTGATAATGATTATGCTTATGTCTATATATGTATGCATGTATGTATATATGTCGTTGTCTGAAAAGGTCGTCAGACATCATATTTTTTTATGTTAACGTTTATATGTATACATGTATGTATGTATGTATGTCGTTGTCTGATAGGGTCGTCAGAGATCGTTATTATTTTATGATAATGTTTATATGTATACATGTATGTTTGTTTGTCGTTGTCTGATAAGATCATCAGGGATCATGATTGCTTCATTCTAATATTTATATGTATATATGTATGTATGTATGTATGTCATTGTCTGACAGGTCCATTAGGGATCATGCTTGTGGAGGAATGATTGCTTATGCAGGCGAATGACATGAAGAGCTTCTTGGTATTATGAGGAATCAAGTGGCAAGAGTAGCCCAGATAGATTTATGAGGTCAATATCATGTGGATATGAATTAATATTATGTGATTATATAATGTCTATGTTTACGCTATGGCAGGTATTGCTGGGGGATACAAAAGCGATTGAAAGCAGTGTGATCTGCGACATGCTTGGACAAGCATAGACAATGGAAAGGTGCTAGAGGAAAGGTTTCCTAGTAGAGACTAGGTGGTCTCTGGTAGTCTTGTGTGCATGTTGCATATGCGGCACTGTGTACATATAGTGTTGTGTGCATGTTGTGTGTGTGGTAATGTGTACATATAGTGTTGTGTGCATGCTGCATATGCAGTACTGTGTACATATTGTGTTGTGTGCATGTTTCATATGTGGTATTATGTACATATAGTGTTGTATGCATGTTGTATGTACGATACTATAGTGTTGTATGCATGTTGTAAATGTGATAATATGTGCATATAGTGTCGTGTGAGTGTTGTATGTGCGTTTTGTGTACACGTGGTGTTGTGTACATATGGTGCAGTGTGCATGTTGTACATGTGGTGATAGGTGCATGTGGTGCTATGTACATGTGGTACATGTAATGTTGCATGCATGCCGTGTTGTGTACACATTGTGCAAGTGGTGTTCTGTAAACATTGTGCAGATGGTGTTGTGTACAAATTTTGTAGGTGGTGTTGTGTACATCTTGTACACGTGGTGTTGTTGTACATATGGTATCATGTGCATGTTGTACATGTTGTTTTGTGTACATGTGGTATTGTGTGCATGTCATACATGTTGTGTTGTGCACATGTGGTAGTGTGTATGTGCAATCTATAGTCATGGTATTGTGATGTGTATTTCTTGTGTTGTACAATGTGTATGTATATGTATTGTGTTGTACACTTGGTGTAGGTGTATGTGCTATGTTATACATCAGGTGTAGGTGTATGTATTGTGTTTTGTTGTATATTGGGTGTAGGTGTATGTATTGTATTGTGGTGTACACCGAGTGTAAATGTATGTGTTGTGTTGTACATTGGGTGTAGATGTATGTGTTGTTTTGTATGTTGGATGTATGCATGTGATGTACCCTGTGTGTATGTGTATGTGATTGAAGAGAAGCATTGGATGCTTTTCAGTGTGGTAATTGATCCAGTGTGTATACGAAAAGGACAAAGGACAAACGTAGAAGCACAAGACCAATTGAAGGATAAGTATCAATATTTCATTTCAATTTTATTATGCATGTGATCTATGATTCTGGCTTATGATGATTGCATGTGACTCATGCTTTTTGTCTGTGATGGTTGTGTTTTGAGCTAACTAGATGCAATATGTTTATACATGATAATTTGATCAAAGAAGCTAGTTTTCTTGTTATGACAAGAAGTAAAAAGAATTAGAAGTGTACCTCATTGACAGGAAACCAATAAGGTGTGATTTGAAAAGGGGATGACCAAATTTCTTGATGGACTATGTAGCAGAGAAGGGAAGGTCGGGGAATTTTTTTTTGACATTAACATTTCCAAATGGAATCAGAAGCACATCGGGAGTGTGCCCTATAACAATGAGTTTGTAATTATTCATTGAGAGAACACATAGTGCAAGGATCATAGCACTAGACATTGGATGCAAGTTTGACTTTAGTAGTGGATTCTGGACTTCCTAGGAAGGAGGTAAATCCTGGTACTACATGAGGGTGGAGGTGTGAGCCTTTGGATTCCCTCATAGATGATGCAAGAATCATATCCTTTTATTTCCTAGTTGACAAAATGTGCATATGTATATGTGTATATTATTGTAAATATTGTGACAAGCTAGATTTATAAAGCTCCATAGGCAGTATGATTATTTGTTACTTGAAGCAAATATGTATGAGAATATATGTGGTTGATATTGTAAATATCGTAATGAGTTCTGTTATAAATCTCCAGTACATAATATGATTGTCATGTTTTCAACACTGGTCATTGTAAACACTACAATAACCTATGTTATAAAGCTCCATGTGCACTATGTTTTATTTTCAACAGTTTTGCTAGTTGTAGGTGTCATACAACACCGACGACAGTGTTCCCCCAAGGGGGAGGGTTTTGTAACAAAACTTGGTTGATTTTCCATGTAAAAATTTTAAAACCAATGTCATGGGACACGTATTCCAAGCTGAATGTTGGGAAAAAAAATCCTAGTGGGTGTTCACTTCAGTTCATTTATGGATAAGGAAATTTGCAAAGGAAAAGAGTCATTAATTGGCATTTTATTTATGAAATAAAGGAAAATAGAAGGAAGGTGAAGGGTCACAAATTTGCATGAGAGTCAAAATGAAGATAAAAATAAAGGAAAAGTAAGAAAATAGAGGCTTCAAGGATAAAAAGGCTTATGAGGATCAGTTCATGGGATTTTGTTGGTTGAGACTTTTGACAGTTCAGTTTTAGATCTCTCTCTCTCTCTCTCTCTCTTGCACACTTAGAGAAATCTTGGAGCATTCATGGAGCATGCTTGGAGCAATCTAGTTTTCATTGGATCTGGAAAATATGGCAAAGGAAAAGGAGGAAGGCATAAGGGGACATCACGCTCAACAACTATCGTTGGATTTATTTGAAGGAATCGAGTTGCATTGATTCAGGATTTTTTTCTTATAGATGCATCAAAATTACATGTAACTAAGCTCATCAAAAGCCATGAAACATAAGATTATAAATTAAGAGTAAAGACATAATCATGCATGAGACCAAGATGCAGAGATTTGATTACGGAGTTCATCCAATTTGGACTACGTCTCCAGGCCCGACTCAACAATGGGGAGGCCTTCATTTATTAAGTGGCATGAAAAGAGAATAAGTACAAGTATATTTCACATAAACACCCTTATGCCTCCAATCTGGAAGATAACTAACAAATGGAGATGTCAGCTCTAGAAATAGACAACATCACTGAACCCTTGGAAACAAATCATGCAGAAATGCCTATCTGAATGCCCAATTCTGATAAAAGGGCTTCTTGCACCTCTCAGAACCTTTAGATACTTGAGGAAAGGTTTAGACCACCTACCAGGAGCAGGTTTCGCTACTCTATAATGGTATTCTGAGAAATCCCACAACTGCTCCCCCTTTATCATATGCAGATAATCCATATAAATTTTGGTCGAAAGATTCCTTCATGAACTGGGCAGTTAACAAATTTATAAACATAGAAGGCAAGTTGTTTCAATACATAGATATTCTCGATCCCAGAATAGTGTGCAGGTACATCCCTATTAAACATAGTAAAAATACCAAAAAAATAGTTCCACGGACTATTTCTTCCTTATCTTCTTAACCACTCAATAATTCCCTAAACTGACGACTTAAACACAGAGAATTGGCACTTAACTCCTTAAACTGGCAGCTTTAATGGACCCTGACAGTGCTATAAATAGAAAACCATAATTCATCGGTGTCGATACACCATATCACAAATCGTGAATCAACAGAACCTGTAGATATTACAGTATATGCACGCGGAGTGTGTGATATGCGATTGTGATATCGCAATCTCAATCTTGACCACTGGGGGCAAATTCTGTGCTGCCTTCCCTTTGTGATGTGTGATTGCGATCATCACAACCCTGACTGTCATGGTAAATTTGTAAACATTTGATCCACCTTTGATCTGTGATATGTGATATCGCAATCACAACTTGGATCCTATCGGGGGCCAATTCGTAGACACTTGCTTCTCGCGATTGCGATATGCAACAGTCACATCATAACTTTTCTTGCCTAGGGCCGATTTTCAACCACTGACCTCTACCTCCTACGATAAGTGAAATGCGGAACCATTGGTGGTTTACCAATTGGCGCTTCCCCATTCACTGGGAGTTCTTCCATGTCATCTTTTCCTGCCACCTCTCCAAGTCAAACATGAATTTTGACTTGTTCTAACTTCTTCATATGAGCTCAGATTCGAGCATCGTTCACATCATTAGAATCAAGATGATGAGCACTTCGATCCAATTCTAAGTTCATCCAGATTCTACCACTTTGAGTTTTGAGCCTTCTTTCCATGCCACTGGTACTTTTTAGAGATTCACCTGGATCAATGCTCCCCATTGAGAAGCATTTGGTCCTTGAAAAGCATTAAAATAATTTGTAGCTACTATGTACAT
The DNA here is from genome assembly GCA_000404065.3 of Pinus taeda. Taxonomy (NCBI): domain Eukaryota; kingdom Viridiplantae; phylum Streptophyta; class Pinopsida; order Pinales; family Pinaceae; genus Pinus; species Pinus taeda. The sequence continues at coordinate 53,083 of APFE030765781.1, forward strand.
TGTGTGCACCACAAGTGTCCTAATAGGTCCATCATTCCTTCTCCTTCACCTTTGTCCTTCAAATCCATAAGCGATGAGTCAACACCTACATCCCCTGCAAACTTCTATCACAATACTCTTGCAAATTACATGCTTAAATCTATGACCAATAATGAGCCAAGCATCCCATACTTGCCACGAATTTATAACACATACTCTGTGTTCAATTTTACATAAAATGGAAAAAAAAAACCCCTTCTATCAATACAAGGCCAAACATCATGGTTACTTCAACAAGTTGTGGGAAACACATCATCACTACAACACATGATTTACAAAATAAGGCCAAACATCATAGTTGCTACAACAAGTGATGGAAAGCACATCATCACTTTTACATTTTAAAAATGCAACACATGATTTAAAAATAAGGCCATGACATTCTACCACACCTAGAAAAACAATCTTTCACCTTCAAAGTGAATGGATCGTCTCCCTGTAGCGCATTTTCTGGTTGAACAATTGTTTCACCAAGTTCGTGCACAGAAGCTTTGTGCTTGTGACACTGCTCTGAATGGAGCCTCCGACACGTGGCTCTTTGATGACTACCTCTATCACAATGGCTACAATAAGTATTCTTCCTCTAGATGTACTTTACCTTGTTCTTCTTTGCCTACCTTGTTGAGGGTATTTCATGCCTCATCCTCTTTCGTGCTACTATTCTTCACCAACACTCAGTAAACACATGGTTATACAATCCAGAAAAAGTTGCAAGTTTTACTATGCTATGATTTTCGTTCATTATTAACAATAGGGTTGTAATCAAAATGAACATTAGAATACCAAGACTTGTTATACCTTTCCTATTGTTATGTGGTACGATCATGGGAACGAGAGCTTTCCTCAACTCTTTTTCTGCAATGCATACTGCCATAGGTTGATGGTGATGTATTCCCATCATCCTCTTTCCTCGATGGGTTCAACAATGTCGTGGAAGCTTCTGACACCTTTGAGCACTATCCTTCATTGTACTCCAAACTTGAAAATCAAGTTTTTCTTCTCAACCTTCAATGGTTGAGTTATACCTTGACCATTAACACCAAGTCCTTTTCCTGTGTACCTCATCTTGGTAATAAGTCTCATGCTTGTCCCTATAATGGGTATCTACACATTTCCAATAGAAATTATATTATGTGAAGATGAAACTGAAGATAACTCAGCATATTTTACATCCACGGTTGATTTGTAAAGAATTGGTGAGGGCTTCTCATCATCTATCATTAATGCTTCGATGGTTGTTTTCACACATTCCTCAATATCCTTCCTGACATACCCAAGTATTGTATGTCGGGGTAATTCCGCTACTTTGATAGGGTTTATGATGCCCTGGCCATCAATGTTGATGCCTTTCCCCTCATACCCCATTCTCTTTAATAGTTTGCAATTGAGTCCTGTGGTATGTTCTTCAAAAGCGGTGAAATCATTATCAGGGAAAATACATGAAGTCGAAGAATTTCTCTTTACCTCACGGGAGTTACGCTTAGCTTGCAGCTGGCGTAATAACCTATGTTTCTCCTCTTTCTCTTCCTGTAGTAGCCCCTTTAATTTGACATTCTCTTCTTGAAGCCTCTCGTTAATCTCCTCATTTGAGGAATGAGAAGATGAGGAAGGCAGTGACTAAGATGCATAAGCATCAAAAGATGTGGATGAAGCATCACTTTTAGATATTCCTTTATCCTACTCTCTTATTTTCTCATATGCGCCATACATGATGTCCACCATTCGGGACATCCTCAAGAAGGCTTTGTGCATTTCCTTATCATCCTCCATGGCTACACATTTGGTCATTCATGCACGCAATTTCCTATTAGCAAAAGACCGCTTCTCTTCCCAATGCACTTCAACATCTTCCATGTATCCTCTTCGGAGTGCACATCCTTTGAAGCTTGTTTCTGGTTAGTGTACTCATGCAATTCACATCAACTAAGACCTGCTCTAATACCACTTGATCCGAGACCTTTTTCTTAGAAATGTGTTAGAATTACATGTAACTGGGCTTATCAAAAACCATGAAACATAATCTTACAAATGAAGAGTAAATACATAATCATGCATGAGATCAAGACACAAAGGTTTGATTATGGAGTTCGTCCAATTTGGACTACGTCTCCGGGCCTGGGCCCGACTCAACAGTGGGGAGGCATTGATTTATTAAGCGGCATGAAAAGAGAATAAGTAAAAGTAAATTTTACATAAACACCATTATACCTCCAATTTGGAAAATATCTAACAAATGGAGAGCCCATTTCTAGAAACAAATGGCATCACTAAACCCCTGGCAAAAAATTGTGTAGAAACGCTTGTCTGAACACCCAATTCTGATAAAAGGGCTTCCTGCACCTCTTGGAACCTTTAGATACTTGAGGAAAGGTTCCGAACACTTGCCAGTAGTAGGTGTCACTGCTCTGCAATGGTATTCTGAGAACTCTTGCAACTTCTCCCCCTTATCCTATGCAAATAGCCCATATAAATTATGGTCGGAAGATTCCTTCATGAACTGGACAGTTAACAAAATGATAAACATAGAAGGAAGGTTGTTTCAGTACATAGAGATTCTCAATCCTATAATAGTGTGCGGGTATAGCCCTATTAAACATAGTAAAAATACCAAAAAAACAGCTCCACAAACTATTTCCTATTTATCTTCTTAACCGCTCATTAATTCCCTAAACTGGTGGCTTAAACACAGAGAATTGACACTTAACTCCTTAAACCGAAGGCTTTAACAGATCTTGACAATGCTATGAACAGAGAACCATAATTCAACAGCACTGATACACCATATCGTAAATCGCAAATCAATGGAACCTGCAGATCTTACGGTCTATGCACCCGGCGTGTGCAATATGCGATTGCGATATCACAATCGTAATCTTGACCATTGGGGGCAGATTTTGTACTGCCTTCCCTTTGCGATGTACGATTGCGATCATCGCATCACAACCTTGAATGCCAGGGGCTGATTCATAAACACTTGATCCACCTCCGATCCATGATATGCGATATTTCAATCGCAACCTGCATCCTGTCAGGGGCCGATTCCTAAACACTTACATTTCACAATTGTAATATGCAATAGTCGCATCGCAACTTTTCTTTCCTAGGGTTGATTTGTAACCATTGACCTCTAACTCATGTGATAAGCAAAATGTGGGACCCATGGCATCCTACCATTTGGAGCTTCCCCATTCGTTGGGAGCTCTCCCACGTCATTTTCTCCTACCACATGTCCAAGTCAAACATGAAATTTGACTTGCTCTAACTTCTTCATATGAGCTCGGATTTGAGTGCCATTCACATCATTGGAATCAGGATGATGAGCAATTTGATCTGAAGCTAGGTTTTATCCAGATGTTTCCACTTTGATTTTTGAGCCTTCTTTCTATGCCACTGGTACTTTTTAGAGATCCACCTAGATCAAGCATGTATGATTTCCTTGCTAGTTTTGGCATGCATGGTATATGCATGTGGTTATTTGATTATGTTTTGCAATTGATATGGAGGATTTCCTAGATTGAAAGTGGTTTTCTTAGCCTTTCCATTTCCTGGATAGCCATGGTGTTGTGGGTTCCCAATTGATTGTTTTCTGATTGGTGCTCATGTTCCTTATGGTTAAGGGCTGAGTTACTAGTTCCCAAAGACTTGGTTAGAAAAACACTTTGGAAGCATTGGAAAAAATTAGGTTGAGTTACTAGTCCTAGAATCCTTGGTTAGAAAAACACTCTAGAGCCCTTGGTGGGTTGAGTTATTAGTCTTGGAGCTTTGGTTGGAGAAACGTGCTAGATCCCTAGAAGGTTATGGGTAGAGTTACTAGTCTTGGATCCAAGTCGGAACAAACACTCTAAAGCCCTGGATAGCTTGGGTAGAGACCGATCTAGTGATGGTTGGTGATGTCCAACTGTGAGGTGGAATCACTGGTTGAGGGTTGAGCTGGTTTTGCCTCTGGAAGCCTTGGTTTATTCCATGAGATCCCACATTCCAGATTGGAATATGGCACAGGGGTGATTGGCTGAAAGAAAGATTTGGTTCAGCCCAATCTATGTTCCAGTGATATGTGGAAGCCCCTGTATTGGTTGGATTTTGCATATGTTAATAAGAGCTCTTTTCCTTCTGTATTTCATGAGTATTTATAATTTTTTATTATGTGGCTTTGATGGTTGTTTTATCATTGTTATTATTCTGGTTATATGTTGGTTATAAGCATGATTTCATGATAGATTCTAGTTATGCTTCTTAACATGTTTTGATTGGTAAATGAATAGTTACTGAATGCATGACCTAATATATGTTATTTCAGCTATTGTGAGAGGGCATCAAAACTTCTTGATGATTTTCAGATAAGTATGAGACCCCTATGTTTAGATATGCATTTATGACCTATAGATTACATGTTCACAATGTGCTTGACAAAATGTTTGTCATTGTTAGGCCTAGTTAGGTTAAGTTCTTGACTAAGTTTTTCATTAATGAATTTTTCCTTATGTCATTCATCATTCTAGAAAGTTCTATCAAGTTTTGGGCATAGTTCTGGATCGTAGCCCTAAATAGTGGCTCAGATTCCAAGGTCACAACCTCATAACAAAGAAATTTGGAATACAGTCACTTAGAGGCAATGTTATGCATGCGAGTGGAGGGATACAGTCACTAGTTTGTAGTCTTGTGCATGTGACTGTGAGTCTAGGTCAGCAAAAAGGGTTCCCAACTTAGGTTTTGGCCACCTGAGCTGGTTAATCAATCTTTGAGTGACCTGTAACCCCTATAAGATGTGTTGAGTTGTCATTTTGTCTTCTGCAATCAACGCTACTTCCTCAATGGAACCTATGAGGTTGGGTCATGTCACAATAGAACCTCCTCTCATGTTTACCCTGGCAGGCTAGTGAAACTGGGTAGATATGGGAGGCGTGGTTAGAAAATCACTACCTAGAAAAACAATATTACCCAACATGTCTGGTGTATTGCACACAAAAAAATGAGTTCTAACCACAAATTTCACAAGTTTTCCATTCAAATTTTCAAGACAAATATCCAAGATTAATAATCTAGTTACATCCATAATCTTCAATTCTACTGCCACCTAGAAATGTTGAGTTCATAACCATATTGACAACAATTATCTGACTAACATATTTTTATGTACTGACTCTTTCTTTTGTATGGTTGCTAAATGAAAACAACTATCTAATTTCCTTTTTACAATTAATATTCCCATGGATCTATTTTTAAAATGTACAAGAATAAAACACCTTTTTTAGGAACTTGTTCAAGAAGAATTATTGCAAAATATCAACCCTTCATTTAAATATAGTGATTCTATGTTGTGCCATAACATTTTTATATGGTTTCTTGAAGCGTTGGTTAGTTACAAGTGTGGATAACCCATTGCAAGAACTTTTAAACTATAGCCAAGAATTCATCTAGGTTCTCGTCCTAGGGTAAGTGACCAAAACTTTTTATAACTTCAAATTTGGATCTAGGTATAACCTTTGCAAGGCGTTCAATGTTCCATGCATGAACTAACCAATATGTGTTGCTAGTTACAACCAGCACAGGGAATGTGATTTCATTAAGTTATTTATTTTTTTTAAGTTGAGGTTTTCCTTCATATGCAGAGTCAGTAACCATGGGTAGTGTGAACTCAAGGAGATATATTTTCCAACACTTGCATTTAAATAGTTGTAAAATAATATAATTTATCTTGTTTGAACCGTTTTAAGAATTGAAGTACATTTGTATCATGGAGTATCCTTTCAATTTTTTTTACCTTCACATAAAATGAATAAATGTAGCTAAAACTAAAATATGGACCTACATTTACATCAAAGAGAAATAAATCGCATTTGTGTAACCTTCAATTACATGCTTAGTTACCTTATATCTATCATAGAAGACATACCTGACTACTTCTTTGTGGCATGTTGGATTCATAATTATACTGATGTGTGCCTAAATCCTTACATTGAGGATTTGGGATGATATACCAATATGAAGAAAATCCTTTCTTGGTGTATTACAAAGATAAGTCTTGTTTGGTGCTTGAGGAGTTGATACTAATTGTGGCACTTTTGTATACTTGTAGTTTATCTCATGCTTCACCTAGTCAACAAAGAAGGAGCCTATTTTTGTAATTATTTCCCATTTTTTGCATAATGAATACCAATAGACAAAATGTTGCCATGTTGCTACTATTTTGGAGATAAATCTATTGCTCCTGGGAAATTTCATAAGGGGAATTCTCTACTTATATATCAAAGATGTTGTCATATTTTGTGCCTTAATGCCCTGGAGTGCATTCCCATGTCCAAAATTGAGATTTCAATGATTTCCCCTCTATATTTTGTTGCACAATTGGTGAGAAACTTTCCCCTCTTTTGGTTTCGATGCATTAAAATCATGAAAACTCATTAAAAATACATAAATACTTAAACAAAAAATAGAAATAAACCTTTAAGTAATTAAAAGTAGTCATCATTAGTTTTTATATGTTCCATTTATGTATTTATAAAATGTCCATTTATTCTTATAGTTTCATTGGACTATGTGCCCAAATTCATATTTAATTTCTTGATTATTTCTTGTAGATCATCTTGTTGGAGTTATGATCATCTGAACCCAATAGTATTTATGTATTTAAAAATCAAATAAATGAAGAAAATGATATTTTCTACATAAGCAATTACAAAATACAAAATATTTGTAAAACATAATTATGTCAAGTAAAAGGCAAAATGCAATATCGATATTTTGAATTTTTCCAACTCTATTTGGGAACAATATTTACAAATGGTAATATATAAAATGAAATTGTGATAACTTCAATTTTTCTAACTTATTTCCAACTTCATTTAAGGGAGAGATATGCATAAATAATCAAACAAACCATTCAAATATTGTACACTTCTCCATTATCAACATCTTGATCCACAAGACAAATTAATAATCATCACTACCAATCAGTGATAGTAAGCAATGACACACTTTCAAATGTTGTCCAAAATATACTTCTTAAGTTAGATGAGCACTATAGTGGAACAAGGCATGTAGGAATATAGGGTCTACTCCTTTTGGGTGCATATAATCTTATATGTGAAATGCCAGCTGCCATGCCTGATCAAATGAATTAAAGTAGTCATGATTCATCCTTGTCATCAATCAAAGCCACTTTCTATTGTACAACACTGTTGCCTTTGAGAAGCAACCTCTTTGGTGCGGTGCCTTTGAGAAGCCAACTCTTTTGAGTACTTATACCTGGAAGCTATATCAATTAATTCATCCAACTAGTAAGATTACCAAAGACCTCAAGAAAGTTCTAACAAACATCACAACAACAGTAGCTAAGCCTACAAAAAAATGAAGATAATATGATCAACTTGCAAATAGATAAATATAATATGATAAGCCCTAAAAATTATAATATGTACTTAAGGATAAATAATAAATTGTATGGAATAATATTATCCAGTTATGCTTGTAAGGATTTTTAAAGCTTTTTAATTTTTTAAAGGACATAATTTTAGGACATAATAGAAGTGGCAACTCCACCCCACAATCTCACAACTATAACAATTCCCACATAAGCTTGAAATATGGTAACTCCTCTAGCAACTGATCCACCCAATATTCGAATTATGAGAGTTCCTAAGGATTTTGCTGCTAATTCCCCATAGAAAGAATACAACCAAGATGATGATTATGTAGAAATATTGGAGAGTAAAGTTGTCACCAAAATATTGAGAGGAATAATGAATTAAGCACCGTATAATGGTGCCAATATCTAAGAAGAAGAAGACAAATAGCTCCCATGTTGATGCAATTCCTGAAACCATCCCTGTTGTTACAAAAGAACCAACGAAGTAGGTTTCCCCTGTTGCTACACAAGAACTAACAAAGGTGATGAAGGAAACCCATGGTGAGCATGTATTCGATGTAGAGATGGAAATATGATTCAACCACCTTGCTAACACACAAGAACCAACAAAATATGTTTCCCGTGCTGCTACACAAGAACCATCAGAAGTAATGAAGGAAACCAAAGATGGGCCTGTATAGGATGTAGAGATGGAAACACAAGTTGGCCACCTTATTGACACACAAGAAGTAATAATCTTGTAAGAGCACCAATAATAATCTTGCGAGAGCACCAAAATGTAATGAGTAACCATAGGAAGAGATGGACAAAATATTTCGATACTCACATAATTTGTTGGAAACAATAGAGATAGCAATTCAAAGAAGGAGAAAAGAATCTGCTTGAGCTAGAAAAGAAGCTGACTAGGTTGGAAATTGAGAAGATAAATCTTGAACTATTCATGGAATTTGGACTTAGTTGTAGGGATCCTTCAACTAATTAGAACATGTACTTGCGAGAAATTATTTTATGTCTTTGAGGAATTTTACCATGACCAATCAGCCTTTTGAGATTACTTCCCCAATTACATTTTTAGAAGTGTACGTGACCTATACGAATGAAGAAAAGCACTTTCTCTATGAATTTTAGCAATAAAATATTATCTTGTTTCATAATAAAGTTTGGAGTCCAAACCATTATGTAGGGGGTGTCCAGTTGAGAGATTTTATATTTTATTTGAGAAATAAAACTAGTTGGTTGTCAACTATTGAAATCAATCAAAATAATTTCAAGAGTAATCTCTCGGTTAGAGAAGAATTTCAAATCCCTCTACAAGTGATAAAAAAACACCAATACTAGGTCAATTCCTTAGAGCAGGTAGAGTTTATGATAAGGAAAGGGTAGCAGGATCTTTAATATTGCAGAGAGCATATTGAAACATTATAGATTGTAGCACAAGAAGAATGTAGAAAAAGATAGGATAATGTAAGAAAATAAACCTAATAAAGAGAGTAATTTAATAGTAACAACTTAAAGATAGCCTTAAAAAGGATTCATAAATATATTTCATGCATTGAAGAGTGTGGGAATAAATGGATCGGACTTAATTTTCATTTTCCAATGATCTATTTGCTAATAGGGAAATATAAACAGTCATATAAGATGACCAAGAACAAAGAACTTGTGTATTGGAATGAAATTTGGAAAAAAAGAAGGGTATTTTCGTGTTGGTGAACCAGGGCAGAGTGATTATAGTATCTACAATCTTCACCAATTTCCCCCTTTTGCACATCACTCAGATTTAGACCAACTGATGTGTTTCTACTGACTATCATTGGCTCATTTTTTTTAACACTCATTCCCATTGTTGCGAAAACTCTATTCACCAAAACTTTGATAATTTCAGATAGCATTGTATATAATATTGTAGAGGACATGAAAAATACTAAAGCTAATATTTCTTTATATGAGGTTAGTAAATTGAAACAACAACAACAAAAAATTCACTTATAAGTTGAATTTTGTTCCTGCATCCCCATTACATTCAACTGTTGTCACTTGAAAAGCCTCAAAAGGAAAAAATAAACCCCCAAATGTTCCTATAGATAAAATTGATCCTTCTAATGCTATCTTGATTGGAGATAGATCTAACTCTCACACTCATCCATTTCTGTCGACTTTTCAAATATTCAACAAAAATGTTCACAATTTCTTAGTAGATTTAGGTGCCTTCCCCAATATCATGCCCTATTCGGTATGTCTTAAATTGAATGTTACACCTCAAAATTGTGTTGTGAAAATTTTCCAATTAGACAAAACAAAAGTGAAAGTGTTAGAAGAAATGAATGTTGTTTTAATCAGACTATCTTCAAACCCAAAATTTTGTCAAAAAAATTATATATTGTTTGCTGACATCACTGAATTTTATGGCCTTATATTAAGCAGGGATTGATCTGAGAAATTACATGGTTATTTCACAATAGATTGGTCACATCTGTGGCTCCCTTACAATGGAAAACCTAATCAAATTCGTTTTAATAGGGAAAAACACATGAAATACTATGTGAACGATTTAGATGAAGAGAATGAATCAGTAGTTTTCGTAAAACATATCTTGGGAAATTATTCTTCAGAATCCTTCTTTGGTAGTCTCCCTGCTCTAAATTCCAGCTTTCCTATTGATTATGTTTTGTCACAAAATAGAAAAATTCTCACAAACAGATTCATCAAAATGTATTAATATTGTAGATAATACTGTAAATAAGTGTGATGAATTGTTTTGGATTCTTTATTTTGATGGATTGAAGTCTAGTGATGGTGTTGGAGCTGGATGAATTTTAATTAATCCCGCGGGGAGAAAACCATGCTTACATGCATGTTATAATTTGATTTTACTAATAAAGTTACTGAGTATGAATCATTGGTTCAGGGTTTGCAAAAGGCTATCAGTCTTGATTTCATGTATCTTAAAGTTTATGGTGATTCAAAAATTGCTATCAAACAAGTAAGAAATAATATTCAATATGTTTCTAAACATCTAAAACATTATCAATCCTTGATTAAAGGTTTAACTACCCATTTAACAACATTCAATATTGTTAGGACCCCACTATGTATCATTTTCGTTACATATTTTGATACCACTTTACCCTTATAACCATGAATCCCATTATCATTTTCATCCACTTTTTCCTAAGGTATACAAAAACCTCTTCTTTATTATATGATTAATCTGTTTTACATTTAATTCCACAATACTCTTATATTTTATCCTTAATTGAAGTGTATCGTTGCTAACACAAGTCCAAAGATTGCAGATAAGTATATGCGGTCGTTGCTGAAACAGCGGACTCAGTTGCTGAAACAGCGGACCTAGTTGCTGAAACAGCTGACTCAGTTGCTGAAACAGCCGTCAAGCACACAAATTCCGTTGGCTGTAATTTGCGACTCTGGAAGAGCTTTTTGAAGAATAGTAGCAGCAGTACGAAGACATGACTACCTGGATTATCCTGAAGATAGCATTCTTGTTGTCTCTGTTGTAACAGTATCTTTTTATGAAGAACCGAATAGTCCTGTTTTGGAAAAAAAGAACAGATTGGAGATAATATGGATTCGCTCTCATGTAAATTGTAAATGATGTCTCCTCTTTAAAAAGAGGAGACATCATCATTAGAAGGGGTCGGTCATTGTAAAAGCTACAGGAGCATACTGTGTGAAACTGGAGCTAGTCTCCATTTGTAATGTATCAGTGACTTTGACAGATGAATAAATTTCTCTTTTGATCGTTCCAATTTAATTCTTTTCCCCGGGGAATCTTGTGAGAGGGAAAGGGCCCGCCTTCCTCACAAGATTCGCCCATTGGTTCTTGTATATTGTTTAATTCTTTATATGATTGCACTTCATTTTAATTCTGTTGTTAGACACTGGTTACACAGCTTGAGCAATACTCTGTTTCTTTAGCACTGCATATATTGAATGCTTTCACCCTTAGAAGTTGAGATATCCGTTTCTGTTTGATTGCATGAATGAATGATGTTGGGAGATAGGTGCTGAAGATTCCTACATACAGGAATAGGGTTCTGCTCCCATTAATTGCTTTTCTTTGTCTGCAGTGTGATTGGAGACAAGAGAACAGGTGCTGAAGGTTCCTGCTCACAGGAATAGGGTCTTGATCTCTTGAGTTCACAGTGTGATTAAGTGTCAGGCATCAGGTGCTGAAATTCCTCACTAAGGAATAGGGTCCTGTTCCTGCTGTGGTCGATTGATTTCTTCCCTTGCAGATTGATCTTCCTTTATTTGAATTGTAACTGCAATAGAGGGATTATCTCCGTTATAATTTAATTAACTTCAGCTTTGATTAAATAGAGTGTGAATCAGTAGAGTGGTGAGATTAATAACTGTGTGTTCTTTCTTTTATTACAACATTGTTTTTGCTTTTGAAATTGAGCATATACAGTGCGAGACTACCTTTGAAATAAAAAGACTTCCTCGGGTTGACAATTTATGTGGCGCTTGAATTGTGGAAACAATTAAAGCGGCCAACATTTTGGCGTCGTTGCCGGGGAAGGTAATTATAGATTTCAAAAGCATTAATCTTCTCTTTTCAAATGTGCAGATTGCATGAGAGGACGCGGAAACCAGAAGAAAACTAACCCCACAGGTGCTAAAGGCTGGGGAGGACGAAAAACGTTTATTGACGAGATTGTATCAAAGGCTGAATCATCGCAAAGATTAAGTTCTCGAAAGTCAAGACTTCAGCAATCACCCCAGTCAGATTACAAAACAGAGGAAGTCATGGGTCCTGAAAATATAGAAGAACCAGCAGTCAGTGCTGGAAAGTCAGAGGAAAGTGTTAGTAGATCAGCAGAATACATTGAGGAAATAGTAGAAAGCGTTGGACGACCGGTAGAAGACGTCGAAGAGCTAATAAAAGATTCTGACGATCAAGCAAGTGCAGTAGGAGAGTCAACAATGGAAGGAGACAATGAAGGTCTCTTTGGTGGAAGACGTGTAGATCCTGAAGGGGAAAGAAGGGATGAAAATTCCCTCTCTACCTTGGGATTTCCTATCAGTGATCTCCCTGCAGGAACAATGAAAAATATTTCATTGTCTGCTTTACCTAATTTTCATGGTTTATCCTCCGAAGATCTGGATGAGTTTCTTTTTGAATTTGATATATTATGCAGAAGTTATGATTATGTTACTAACGCTCAAAAGTTGAAACTGTTTCCAGCCACCTTAAAAGGGAATACTTTAAGATGGTTCATGAGCCTTGGAAGTCAGGTAATCACAACATGGGAGCAGATGAAACGAAAATTTCTGCTTAAATATCAAGACTACTGCCGGACGAAAGAAAAGAAGGATGAACTGTTCAATATGGCACAAAAGTCGGATGAGAGTCTGGAGGATTATATAGAAAGGTTGCAGTACAATATACAGAGATCTGATCATCCGGATATAAGTAAGGAAATTAGCAAAACAATATTACTCAGAGGTTTAAGGGATGATTGTTTAAATATGCTAAACATGCTTGCCAAGGGAGATATATCCAAGGAATCATATGATGAGATTTGTGAACTTGCTAAGAGGTGCTCCAGGGGAGCTGCAAGAAACAGAACAAGAGATTCTACCTATTCAAGAGTGCAGAAATCAGCCAATGGAGGAGCAACAAGAGCTGAAATAGGTAATTTACTTGAAGAATTTAAAACTGAGATGTTAAGTTCCTTTGCTTCACAAATTGACACTTTGCAGGTTAAGAAAAAGCAGGCCGAAGCAGAAGCAACCTTGGCTATTTTTTGCCCGAAGTGCAGAGACAAACATCCACTGAGGGAATGCCCAATGAATAAAGTACCAATTTGTACCCTTTGTGAGAAAGATCATGAGACA